>VBVR01003326.1:0-18087 GCA_011638315.1 Tetramorium parvispinum
TCGGCCATCGTCAACATGATAACCATCGTTACCGGTAACATCGACACTTCCTTTCACCAACAACGCTGATAACTATCAGTGTTCTCGGTATTCATTAGACTGTGTCTTGCACTTGTTCGAATCTTCCTTTTGTGCCTACTGATTTAATTGAAGATTTCGAAACAATGATTGCGTAGAAAATTTTGAAAACTTTTAAAGCTCGCATTATCTATACACTGAAAATTAAGTTTGATTAAAATTGAAAATTTTTTTGAAGGATTCCTAATTCTAAACAAATTTTAAAAAAATATTTACTTACGTTAAAATTCGTCGTCAATTTCATTCGCAATTAATTGAACTTTATCATGAAAAGTTTCTTCATTGCACGAATAGAAAGCAATTGAAGAGCAGGAAAGTAACAAGTTTTTAAATTTTACGATTTCCTCTTGACATAATATCACGATTGCTGTGAATTTTTAAAATTTTAGAACCGCGTGAAAAGTGCATATTATTAGGAGAATTAACTGAAGAAAAAGTTATCTATATTAAATAGAAAATGGAAATTTCCAAAATTGAAAAACTTACGCGTTATATGGAGGATAGTATATAAAATAATTTATCACACTTGTAGAATAAATTTATTATTTATTGGACATCGTTAATGTTGTGAACACAGCAAGAACGAAATTAAAAATGTGTTTATCTTCTCATTACTCAACCTCTTTAATTTTGCCGATATATTTAGCTGCTGGTGGCGAAGAGGTTGTGTTGTGACTTTGAGTACGCGCACCCAGAACCGAGTTCGAAACGGAGGCGTATTGTCCAAGAGTTCGGAGTAGGTATTGTCGACCCTTCCAATATATCATGCCAGGATACCAACTTTGGCCAATAATCCCCTAAACATACTTAGACCAGCTGAATGCCACTGACGCCCCGTGGCATCTAAGCCGAATTGAAAATGAATCATGTCGATCGGACCTTTCGTGCCTAATGTTCCAACAGCTACTTCCAATATTTTGTCTGAATAGTTCTGTCTTGCAATAATATCTCGGAATACTTGTTAAGATTGATTACGCTCGTTCTATTTTCATTCTTCGGACTATAAATATATAATTTGACAAAGCGTATAAAGCCTACATTTCATAAAAACTTGTAAAATATATTTATAATATAAAAAATATTTTTAAAAGAGATAATTGTCCCATTATCATCAGGTTTAATATTAAAAAAAGTATAATAGTAATAAATTCCTTTAGAATCGTTAGAATAATTAAAATTTTTACTACTTAAACCACCCGTAAAGTAAATAGAAATATTACAAAGAAATTAGGAGATTGTTGATGACTTTAAAATGTACGAAATCTATACGAGGGTAGCGGAACAAGGACACGATTATCAAACATTGTTTGTATCATACGTTAAAATGCGTCTAAAGATACGAATTCCTACTCTATCGCGAGCCTTAAGTTTTCGACTCTAATAGTGTCAGTGGTTTACGAGTTCCAGTTTTCGCGGACATCTTGTACGGGGGTCCGGTACACACGCACAGACGGCACGCGCACAGACACGAACGGAGTCTGCCAGAACGTTTCTGGAGTAGGTAACTACTTGTTGTTTACGGGGAAGTAACTTTCCTGCGAACGAATCGGCTCGCGCGAGAACTTTCCAGGATGTATGCTCTTCAAAGTTAATGCTCCGGTAACGGCACTGCCTAGTGTAGTGTCCTCGAGGGCTTTTCGTCCTCCTTCGACACTGGGTCTCGGTTAATAATTCTTTGCCGTTTCCGTTTGAAAAGACGAACATCGAAAACGGAAACAAACGACGCGCTGTTAACTTTAAGTCTTAATGAATCGCTAAATCGCTCCTAAATCGCACTTTTTTTGCAATTTAAACTATCTGCAAGGGGGAGGCGAAACATTTTTCAACAAATGAATTACCTGTTTAGTGTTCGGAATAGGGATACGTTAATTATATAAGAAATTAGGCTATTTTATGGCATATATTATTGGGATTGTATATGAATAATACAGTGCGGAAGTAAAACGTTTTTCAAACTAATTACGGAAAAGTTACAGGTAAAAGTTTTAAGAAGTACTTTAATATATAGACGTAGGATGTACAAAGTCGATCAATTTCATTATTCATCCCTTAGTGAAATAAAGCGATATTTAACCAAGTTTCAAAACGTAGTCAAGTTTCTTGTCTTTTCTGTTACGATTTAATAATCGTAACTTATTTCATTGAGAATTCTAACTAAAAATAATTAAACTGCATATCTATATTTGTTAATATGATCTAACTAAAAAATATATGCTAACTTGATATTTTCGCTATAGGAAAACTAAATTTAAATTAGCAAAGGTATATTTAGACGAAAGAAAGTATTAAAATTTCGAAAAGAATCTTACGGAAGCTATAAGTAATAGTAACACAGAAGGCAACACGAAATTCAGAGGAATGTGTATTCGAGATAATTTCTTCCGAAATTGTATTTCAAATATCTCACGTGCAACTGCAATTATACATGTTGCTGATGCAACACTTTTTCTCATGTTGGTGTGAAATATTGAAATAGAAAGAATAGGTATGTTAAGGTTGGGCAGTTGGGATGCACGATTCGAAACAGCGTGCGTGTGTAGACCACTGATGAGAATTAGAACGAAAAGCGCGGGTGGATGGAACAAGTGGGTGGCTGGGGGTTGAGAGGAGGTAAGGGGTGAGATTGGGGTGGTGGTGTAAATCGGATGGTGGAGGTGGTATCGAGGTCAGTGCGTTTTTCGCCTGCGCGTCGCGATGCGCGTTACGGCCCTGCACAAGGTGGGTCGACAGGACGGTGGGCGTCTGCGTCCTCAGTGCGCCGGCCGGGTTTCGAACCTCGAACCCACGATTGGGTTCCACCGTAGCACCAGGAACGCCCAGGATCCGCCAAAACCCGCGGGATGGCATGTACGTGGGCGGCAGATACGCCTCCGTGCCTTTTCTTCTTCCTCTTCTTCTGCTTGCTACCCTTATTCCACTTCCTTTTTCTTCCACCCCCGTTTTCTCCTACTCCTCCACCGTCGTCCTGCTTTTCTTTCGCTTTTTTTCCCGTTGCTAAGGCACGCAGTTGAGCGACTCGTTCCACTATGGTGCACCTATGTGCCCAGATGTTGCGGTGACGTTTTTCCTTTTCTTGTCTTAACGCTTGAGCTTTCACGGTAGCGTTGCGATGCGCTTCACAATGTGATCTCGCTTTTCTTTCTTTTTATTAAATGAATATTGCTGCTGTGTGAATATTAGAGTAAAAATTCTTAAAATCATGAAATGATAGTAATTTTATTTTAGTAATATTATAAGTAATATTACAATAGCAGTAATATTAATTTCTGACGTTTTATTGAATTTATTTATTTATTTTACTGTTGTTTCCGCACCTTGTCTAATCAGTAGCTATCTAGTTCAAGAAATTACGATGCTACGAATAAGTAGTCAGTCGTAAAGACTTGTCGGTCTGTTTGCCAATCACTTACGGCGATTCGTATAACTCATCCAAGATACAGACCCCAGCCTCCTTATATCGCAATGCTGAAACGAAGAAGTAGATTTAGTCCTTACGTGTATTTAGCTTGGAATCCATAAAACCGAATGGCTCGAACTTCGTCCGATAAAAGGCGTATTCCCTCCCTGTTGTACGCTTGTTCTGAAATATCTCCGATTTGGCCGCCGATGTCTCGTGTAATAGTGAACTCTGAACTGATTCTTCTCAGCAAAAATTTATGGAGACATTTTCCAAAGTATTTAACATGGTAAATTGAAGGTCTCTGAAGTCTTAAGCTTTTAAAATACAAAGCAAGAATATTAAACTTTGTTTTTAGTTAAACTTAAATCATGATATTTTAATAGAAATTAAATATGACATTTATTTCAAATTTATTTTTAATAACATATATGTACAAAGATTAGAATATTACATAGAATGAATTTCAATCAAATTGTCGTTATTCGATATGTACGATAAAAGATGTATAAGCAGGTGCAGATGTAGACCATTCTATATCACGTCGAAAAAGAATCGATAATTTCTGCACGTTTCGTAAAAAGATCAATAAATGCCATGATTTTTGAACTCTCGAACATATTTGACAGCTTCTAGTCATATTCGTGAACGTGGTCGATCGACAGGGGGGGGGGGATTGGGTTAAGAAGGGGCGGTAAAAGGTCGTCTCTCAGCGGACGCGAAAGCCGTTAATGCCAAGAGAGAGCCGAGAGGTAGTAGGTTTCTCCCTTCGGTAAACCGAGTTACGCGACTCGGAGAACCCTTTGCTTCTTTCCGGATCTAATTAGGGGCCCTTTGGAGCGGTGTAATGCGCCTTTAATCCAGTGAAGGCATCGCCCATAGGCGCCATAGCCCCGTTGCCTCGTCCTTCTCTTCGCGAGCTACTTTCCGTGCTTTCGACTAGCGATATCGGTTCCACTGACGATCTATAGAGCGAGACCAACATCGACTAATGATTCCCAGAGGTATACGATATATACCGGATTAATCGTCGGTAGCCTCGATAGTTTGGATGGTCTGATCATCCGGGCGGGGACCTCCGTGTACCTAAATGGCCACAACGAATTATTTAGCAGAAGGGAAATAAGAGAGGAATCGTACCTCTTCTCTATCATGACCAATACTTCACTCATACTTATTAATTAAATTGTCTTTAAAAATGATGCACTAATGCAATCTGCTATCAAGAATATTTATATTGTATTTTAATGTACAACATATCAAGGAATCTATTTTTTAACTATACATTAGAGCTAACTAAATTAATAATAAGTAAATTTTTTAATGCCGAAATGTTGATTATTTTCAAGTTTAACGTTTTGAAATTAAGAAATTCTTTTCATTAAATTTTAAAAATAAAAATTATTTTTCAGTGAAATTTAAATAGTGTTATTTTTATAAAGCATTAAATTAACATTTTATACAAGTTATATTATAAAGAATAAAGATTGCAATAAATAATTGTCTTGTTAAATTTTCGTTATAAAAATGTCAAATTTACATTTTTCTCGCAGAATATATTATAAAAAATATATTCTATCAATAGTATTGTAGCATTATATATTAACCTTATCATTAAAAAGCCTATTATTGTATAATATTCTAATTGTTTTTAGTGCATCTCTATTTAATGTATATAATAAAATGATTTATGTCGGTATAAATTTTATCTTCAAATTACATATATATACCTATATATTTTTTTTCAAAGTTTTTGTATGTTAGGATTACTGCTTCGATGCGCACTGCGTATTATGCAAAATCGATACGTCCTCTTTGTTTTCGAAGTTAGGAGTGACTCTTTTGTCGGCGACTTCCAGCACGATTTCGAGGGATAGCCGCTATTTAAAGACAATTTAATAGCGGACACGTCGTTTTATTGACTTATTTGTTTGCGTGAATTTCGAACGGGTTGTTTTCGCCGGCCATGGCAGCGCGTCCGATGGTCTTATGCGCGGAGACACTCCATTACTTACGATTCTTACGAGAGACATTCTTACGATTTTGCCATCCGCTCTCAATCGATTCATTGTCGTTTAATGTAATACTACCAAGCTAACTGTCCAAAAATCTTTATGACGTAAAAGTAATGTGCAGACTTGAGATAATTTGCAATATATTCTTTTCGAGCAAAATTGAATTCACAATAATTATAATTCTTAGATATTCTGATCAAGATAAATTTGTTTCCGAATAAATAATATTATCTCATTTTTAGTATTTAGATGAAAAGTTTTATAAACTTTGTAAATAATATAAATTTTTACTGAAGACATGATAAAAAAATATAAATTATTACCTAATCGGTATTCACTCCAGATCATTTAATATCAAATTTAATAAAGAGATAAAATATTATATTATTATAAATATTAAAATTGCATCTACACTTTTTTATACAATAATACAGTCAAGTCTCGTCTGAATAAAGGAGATGTGACGCATATAATTCTTACGTATCTAAAGACTGGTGCTTTGCAAACGAGATAGGCAGCGATTTCCTGAAATCATGTTTGTCGATTAAGAGACGCAAGGAAAGGTATGGAGGTCGTTTGGCTTCTGCATCGTCCGAGGTAGGAAAGAGGGAGGAGATCGGGGACTACCCCCTCGAGACGTATAACAGGCTTAGAGGGGAACCGAGTAACTCCGTATTTAACCCTCTCGCACGGCGGAGGAACGTGCACCACACGAGTTAAAAGACGACCAAGCTTGAGTGCCTTGCCGTGTTGATGCCGCGAGGGATGCGGTCACCCTCTCGGACCTTTCGTTCGACGACAATTAGCCTTCCACTCCAGAAGTACCGTCTCCCTTCATCCCTGAAAACGTCTCTGGTGACAATTAGAGCGATACATCGACGAAAGGTGACCACGAGTCTTCTATCGAGATCATTGAAAATCCACGAGTACAAAAAGTACATAGTATCTTTATTTAATGAAACGCGAACATACAGCGTAGCCATTGCATTTACATATCTTATTTGTATTGAGTTGATAGTTTTTCGTAGATATTGTTTTTTCGATCGACTTGATTTTTTAACTTTCTTAATTTACAATTCAAATATTGTTTTGCAATATTTATAATTGGACAAAGATTGATCAGAGAGAACAGAGAGTATCACGTCAGTAATAATAGTATAGATAATGTTCGTGACAATTTCGCGGGAGAAGTACGTGGTTGAAAGAACATTGTGGTGTAGGAAAAGATACATGAAACTGGGGGAAAATAGTATTATAGCGGTCATCGTGATGTACGTATAACGCAATGCGTAAAATATTTATAGCACAGAGGGGTCGGTGCATTACAACATCGATGCGGCTATACGAACACGCGGTGCTACTCGATCTCGATATTTCATCTTAGATACTCAGAAACAATCTTTTTATCGGCACGCAAGAGAAGCTTCTTGTGCCCTTATCAAAGAACGTCGGACGATCTACCGTTCTTGAAATCTAACCAGACGGCGAGAGACAAACTTCTCAGTCGTGAGCGAAATGATAAGTTAGAAAGGTCTTGTTCGGAATTCCCCGAGGATATTTTGACTTTACTGTCAATAGTAACGGAATAGCGTTGATATTATTAAATATTTTAGTTCATAGAACTTATTTTCTTTATGATTATTCAATCGAATGTGATCGTCGAATTATTTTGCGATCTCATTTAAAAGAATAATGAATCGAGAAGAGAGGTTGTTCATGAAATATATGTCTTGCACTTGCGTCACTATCACAAATTTCGTTAAATCATTTAAGCAAGATTAGCCAATGGCAATATCGAGGCGTTCACCGAATAATTCGATTTTACGCTGTTCTACTTTTAATTAGCATTTCGCATTTGATACGGTCGATTCAAAGATAGTTTATACCCGCGGACTAAATTAGCGATTGCATAAATTCATTGCCAAGAAGTTAGCGTTTGCTTCGAAAGTGCGGAACTTGGAACAGGTCGGCGCGTAAGAGCCTGTGGATTCCGGCGAGACCGGAAACGACGGTCGATTCGGGGGTCCGCGGGACCAGCCCGAGGAACGAAAGTAGGGTGAGGGTTTCCGGGTAGGAAGGGTGAGTGCGAGGGAGGCGGGTGAGGGTGAGAAGAAAATATTCAGAATTTAGCACGCTTATTTCACGGTCGCGGACGGCACGCGGACGAAAGTGTTTCGAACAAAGTTTTAACCGTGTCTAATGGCGAAACTTGGCGAACTCGGCTCCGGAGTTCGACTGCCGGTAACCGCGGACGTAGGACGGCAGCGGGGAAATGCGAGCGAGAAAAGTGTCGTAAAAAATATTTTAACGGGAGTCCACTTCCCGGCGAACTTCCCTATCTGTCTGTTCCCCCCTTGACTATCTGTCGTTTGTATTTATTTGGCGCAATACCCGTCCTGCCACGCGTCCTGCCACGATTAGCCAAGACTCGCCTCCATTCCCATCGCGAACCTTGACCTATACAGTGGGGTAGCACGACCTTGGAGCGAGTAGGATTGAGTGACCTTGAATATTATCGCGCGAAGACTCCCTCGCGACTCGATACCAAAGTTCCAAGACTTTCCGCGGCGCAAAAGCGGAGAGTCTTGTTGTCCCGAGCGCAGACTCCGTAAAGTTCGGCTACCTAGTCGAGTTCTGTAACCTGTGTTATACGGATAGATCTAATTCCAACTTTGTCGAATACTTTTACAATCTGTCTAAATCTCTCCATCTTATTAAGATTTTATAAATTTTTTGCTCAAGTATCGAGAGAAAATAAAAATCTTGCTATAATTAATAATATGATTATAAAAAATTTTACTATACTATAAATATACTTTTTTTCTAATATCTTTTTAAATAGTATCTTATTTTTAGAATTTCTTTGTTCTAATAAATCTGTTATTTTTACTATTTTTTTTGCAAATGGATTAATGCCAAAAGCTAATTAAATTTCAGATTAATTCCATTTAAGTAAATAACTCTCAATTATTTGTTAGTACTTGTTAATAGTTTTTGTTCCATTTATTTTCCGGGATATACTATTGTAATCCGGACGTTACCGGAGGCTCTAGAAGGAGCACGGAAGAGAACCGTTGCGGAAAGGGTCGGGTAAACCTTCGGTGGTTTCTCGTAGGGTGCTAGTATATCCCCAGGAGGTGGCGATACAACGGTACCGTTGAACTTGCTGTTTAGCCCGGTTCTGCGTCAGTGCCACTGGTAGAGAGGGTCGGCAGTAGCAATGGTTAGTGCACGGCCAAGTAAGTTTGGCGTTATAGTCAACGGAATAAAATGGTTCCGCTTGTAGGTGGGAGCCAAGCTGCGCTCGTGAAGGCCCGGGACCACCGTTCTGGCCCCGGGCGTTTCGAGCCAGTCTGTAGAGCCCCTAGAAACAAGCGGGATACGAAGGGAAGTAGCGGAGGAGAGGGTGGACTGCGTCCTAGAAACACAAGCTCTACCAGGAGAACCAGCATCCCAAGGCCTTCCTATCCGCTACGAACGAGTTGGCAATTAACTCGTCCTTCTCTCTCTTTCTCTCTCTCTCTCTCTCTCTCTCTATAAGAAAGATAGGCTATTACTAGAGAGAATAAGTGAAACATTATTTAATATAAATTTCCATAATACTGATAAAATATTTCATCGAAAACTGTTTTCATCTTTTAATATTCGAAATTTTTTAAAAATGTTTATATGTTATATTACTAACAATAATTAATATAAGTATATTGCAAAACTAATGTTGCGTAAATTTTTTAAGTAAAGCGCTTTTAACATTTAACGTAACGTACAAACGTGCGATTCCGTCGCACAATGTTTTAGTATCAGATTTTCCTTTATGAATAATTTTCCCTGAAGCAAAAACAAGAGTTTTATTCTAAAGAGGAGTCGCGCTGCATTTACGCGCTTTGACGTTACGCGAAGAGTGTTAAATGTACATACAGGTATACGCGCATATGCTGTTATCGTATCTAAAAAGAACTCAAGGCCGAACCCTACGCATACAGCCTGGCGTGCGTGCGTACGTGCCCTTAAGAGATGACACGCGTGTCTATAGATATCTCGCGCATATCGGTCACGTACGTGTTGTATCTCAGGCAGGGTGCAAGGTCCCCGTGTTGGCCATATATCAGTGACGAACGGACAGGATACCGTGCTACAGCCCGTTTGTCGTATCCATCCTCCCCTCGTCCATTCCCCGGGTGTTCGTCCTCCTTTTACTCCCGAGGCTCTCCGGTCAGCCTGTCCGTACCATTGCTGTCTGCTCGGAGGTGGCACTACCGGGGGAAGAAGGGGCGGGTGAGCGGCGGGTCGCTGGAAGTGTCGCTAACTATTTTACGTAACTTTGCCGACAGTTTGGCCCGCGTTGACCACGTACGTCCGGTTCTGCGCTCCCACGGGAGTGGCCGCGAGGGGGAAAACGGGTTTTCGCGTGGGAGCGAAGGGTCGGAAGGGGGAAAACGGGGCGAACGAGAGAAGCGAGCAGGGCCCGGCTGAGACGCAGCCACGGGTTGGCGAGCGCCAAGGGTAGTTTCACCACGGTGTCCCAAGATATGCATACGTGACGGACACGCGGACTGGAAACGTGACCGTTGCCGCGCGTCCCAAAACATCCTCTCCTCCCGCGGAAGATCCTTGCGTTTCGATTCCCCCAGCGACCGCGTAGGATAAGGGATGCTTCGATTTAAATTGTAAAATTTATTTCCTTAGTTCAGGACACATTGCCATGCGAATGTGCAAAGAAAAGACACAAGAATATGGAAAACTATTTTTTTTATTCTTTTTATTTCAATACAACGTGCATGTGTGTATACATATGTACATATATGCGTCAATTTATATATATTCTTGAAAATATTAATATTGGTATTTAAAACTTTTATATTACCGTAAAATGGAATTAGATTGTAACAGCAAAGCTAACTTTACACCTTTACTGCATAAAGATTAAATAAGGATTATACATATGTAGGAAACTAGGAAAGTTTCGAGATTTCTATTTTAATTTTTTTATTCCTTTTAATATATTAATTCTGTAGCGTGAATATTGCAACGATATTAATTGTGTTTGCATCATAATTTTTTAAAATGACTTTAAAGAGATCATAATGTGTTAGAAGGTATACAAAAACTTTTTTGAAAATCCTGCAATGTTTTTAAATTACAATCTTTTATTATCTAATATTAAAGAAAGTAATTGTTAGTTCTACATTTACGAGATTTCATTCGTCTCTTGTTCATTAAATGTCGAAAAGTCTAAAGAGTACTAAACTTAAAAAATTTTTTTCATTTTATCAAAAAGTAATTTCCATTGGTGTAGTTTAATATCTCTTGTGATATCATTTTCCTTTTATAAAATGTAAATTCTCTTAATCGCTTCTATGGAAGAAAAATTATTAACAGTTTTATTTGTTATTCTGTGAGGCAGTATCTTTTGCTTATCTAACAGGGAAGTGCGCTCGTTTCGAAGATTTTGGTACTGAATCACGACTATCAAACGTATCGACTAGCAATATAAGTAAATTATCGACGTTGGAGAACAATCACTGATTGTCGTGAGAAGGCACGATTCCGACAATGAATAGTCGGCGATGTAATCTAACGCTAATAAAAATCGTTCTGCCAACGTATGGTGGTCGTGGCGAAACGTTAATGACTATCGGATACAACCCCATAATTACTACGATAAATCGTAAACGTTGGTGCTACAATGCATCCCACGCGACATCGTTACGACTTCCTACCCTCCTATTCTTCCTTTCAGGCAGCTTCTCAGGAGATGGAATGTTCTTACAACCTTCTCTGAAAATATTTCTAAAACATGCAAACTTTTTTATATAATTTTAATACATGTTCTATCTTTGATTTATTATTCTTAAAATTTATTAAGTAGATTTAAACAAGTTTAAACAGTTGTTACAATTTCTCAAAAAAATAATATACAATTTATATTCTAATTATTATTTATCTTGTCGTAATTTTCTTGCTTATATATTTTTAAATAATATTCTTTTATATTATGTTAATTTTATTCTCGTTTTTTAATTACTTCTGAAATGTAAAAATATTATTCAATTTAAGAGATGAGCGAACACCATCGTGTTTTTCGCTATCTCCCTTAGAGTCGAACGGCCAATCAGGGGTGAGATGGGGATGGGGTGCTTGGAAACGTTTGCTCTCAACAGAGACAAAGGTGTCAGTTCTCTCGAGGATATCTCGGAAGCGTCAATCCTTTCGATCGGACAGCTCGAAATAGAAGGGGCCATTGTTTTTGCCTTTGGTTCCCATTCCGCCCTCTTACATTCCCGTTTTCTACTCTCGACCAGCCCCTGCTAGGGGTTCTTCTCTCGCCTTCGGCTTGAAGGGGGAAAGGTAGAGACTGCGAGGAATCAATTATGGAACTTTTCAAATTTGTCAGTAATATTGAGATTTCTTTTATGCCCGGGAAGCTCATAATTGAAGTCTATCGGAGGACGAGGCGAAGACTTCGTATGCCCGGGATAGTACGGATGGGAAGGAGGATAGAGGGAGGGGGGAAATGAACTTTTTGTTTTTCGCTCGACTATTGTTTCCTATTGCCCGAGCCCATCAGGATTCCTTCTTCCTCTCTTTCGCGCTTGTTCATTTCACCGCGAGGGAACAAGGACGTCTCTTCCGCGTTGCGTAGATGGCTTCCGTTCAATTTCGCGTACTCGCGAACCCCCGATTTCCGTGGAAATGGCCCGCGAATCGGAAGAAAACTGTCGCCTTAAAAGGAACTGAAGGTTCGTAAAATCTTATCGTCTTATTCGTAGCGTTTGTCGCGTGCCAAAATAAGTCTATCAGCCGGATCGATATGCACGACTATTCTCGCGAATCAGACGGAAGAGTGGATATATTTGTTTCTTCAAAAGAGATCTTCATGTGAAAGTTTCTCTGATAAATCGCTTCTGAGTTTATTAAATATTATGCATTTTATAATAATTTTTAAGTAATATTCTAATTTTTTGCTATCTTTTTTGTTTGAAAAACAAATTAGATAATTTTTAAGATTTTATATTAAGAATTACTACGTTTTTAATTAAATTGCAATAGAAAATTAATCTAAATTTTTATAAGAATGAGAGGGAGAGAAATTCTCAACTGTTTAAGATTGTGAGTACTCTTCAAAGAGATAATATTAATCGAGATCGAGAGAAACATATATACAATATATGTTTAGACTTGCAGCGAACTTTTGTCAAAAGTATACCCTACTTGCGAGTTAGAAGATGACAGGCCGATTGCTGTAAGATATAAAGTTACGCAAGTCAAACATTGAATTTCTCCACGGTAGTCTCTTGTCAATGTTTTTAAATCAGCAACAGAATTCGATGCGATCGTAATTTTCCGCAAACCTCTTCTTCTTGCATTTCTCTTAATATAAATATTTGAACGGTGATTCTTTCAAGTTGCGTTCGCGTTTACGAACAATTGTTTTCGATCGTCGAATGAAAGTTTATCGAGTCCCTGGCAAGGCGAGCAAGACGCTTAATTGCCTGGTTGTTCGGATCACTGGCTCGTTGTAACCGTATTACAAGCGAAATTAATACGCCGTCGTCGTATCTCGTGCTCTCATTTTCATTAAAATAAAATTAAAATAAAATTTCCACTGACTTGAAGAGAAGTTAGTCGGTCCGAACGATGAATTTTAACGTCGCACAATCGAGGGGAATTAGGCTCTCGAGAGACTCGTATCCCTTGGGCGTCACGCTTATAGTATCCAATGGATAAAATATTTTCGTCAACGCCGCATACCATCGCGTAATTTTGCAGCGCAAGCGTAATGCGATATTCGAGCGAATTAATAAACATTACTAATTGGAATAATGAATTGCGACGCAGGTATGTTATTAATTCGCGATCCAAAATAATGTGATGTATTTTATGTGTCTCCCCGCGTGTACATCTGTCGGGTCGCTTTTATATTCCGCCAACTTTTGTCCGCGGTGTACGATTCACGCTCTGGTGGACATGTCCTTCTCCGTTTTCTACCTGTTCGTTTCGAAAGTTGCCTGAATGATGCTCCGCGCTTACGGAATGCTCTCAGTGTGTTTCAAGGGAGAGAGAAAGAGACAGATAGAGAGAGAGAGAGAGAGAGTAGACTCGGGGGTTGGAGAATGAGCGAGGGCAGGACGTAAAAAGGATTGGGGTACATTGAGGGCAGCGCATGCGGTCGGATTGTTACAAGGAAACAATAATAAAAGTTGCATTAATTAAGAGGGTAGTTGCGTAATGCGGAGGTGCTCGTTAGACGGAAACCTTCCGTTCCGCCGGTTTATCGACACGTGCGACTCTTGCGTTTTTGTTGTTTTGCTTATTGATAACGACTACCGTTGGTAAACTCGCTGTTCATAATAGCATTACTGTAATAATGTTTAACATCGCGATTTGTATAAAGTGTCTTTTCTCAATAATGCAAGCGTAGATCAAACAATGAAATAACAGCCGTTTTTATTTATATCTTTACTTTAAATACAGCATAATTCAACTTTTAAATTATAACATAAATTTATCTGTCGTGAAAAAATTTTTGAAATCGCATAGTTGCATCATCTTTAAAAGAAACAGGTCATATAATTAATAGATAGTACTTTATTATTGTGTGCAATTTATTGTTTCTTTGTTGTTGAAACATACTTATGGATAAAATTGATCCAAGTCCTGGAATATTTTCTTAACAAGTCGGAGTATTGCGAAGACTTCCCGTTTTGGAGTGTTCACGACTCGCTATTATTGTATCTTCGAAACGATATTATCCTATTTCTGCACCCTTACGGGTTTCATAACCACCGTCCGCGATTATCTCATCAATTTTCATTATGTATTACGCGGTGGCGCATCGGTGCTGATTAAAGCCGCGTCAGGTTTACTATGTTTTCTTGCCGATGTGTGCGCGCGTACGTTCGTTTACGGCCGCGATGACTATACGCAGTAATTAAGAACTGCGCTTCGAGAGCGTCGGCTATTATTTGCACTCGTTGCGTAATTGATCGATCGCGCCTCGAAGTTACACCGGGCATATTCGACGATGACTGAGCGACGGTTGATATTTGGGGCAAGATGGGATAATTATGACACGGAATATATATATATATATATTTAGAAGCAAGCGGGAAAAAAGGAAGACTACAAACATTCCGAAGCCATCGTTGCAATGTGATATCGACATAATGTCGGGAGAAAACCGATTGAATATCTATAGATGTAGATGTACGTGTTAAATTGTTAAACAAATTGATTTTAACAAACTCTCGATATAGTAAAAATATACAACATAATAAAATATCTAAAAAGCCAGAGCAGATTTAGTAACTAGAGAGCGTAATTAATAATGAGACGTATCTTTTATTACAATTTCTCGAAGAATCGTCACATCGCGAAGAAAATTATCAGAGGGGAGGCGACGGGGAAAATTGGGTAGATACTTAAATCCCCTTAATTGTCAGAGTTAAATAATTCACTGTCAATCTTTTTCACCCTTCCCCCAGCGGATTGTAGCGCACTAGTGAGTGAGAAAGAGCCAAAAACGTGCGGGGCGCGCTGTCTTTTAATTATTCTACCCCAAACGGCAAATAATATAATTCATTTCTCTGTTTGGATCGTCGAAGGGCGCCGGATTATCGATCTCTTTCGTTTTCATTTTCTAGACACGATTGAAAGTTCTTCTAAATGCTTTATTTCGGACTTTTAATACTTACTGTAGTAAATATCTCAAAGATTATTTTAAAGAATTTTAGCTTCTCTTGGCACTGGTAATAAACTTATTTAAGGTGGTATAAAAATATAAAAGTAATAGGAAAATTTCATTTATTGTAAGCCCAGCTAAAAATGATACAACTTAATTTTCCAAGAATTAATTTATCTTTATGTTTCGTATACTTAGAATGTAATATAAATCAGATAGCACACTGAATTAATGGTAGATTATCAAATTTCTGACATAAATATATATTTTGAAGATAATCTAAGAGTTTCGGACTTTATATCGTCAACTTTTGTGACAAAGCGATGCTTTTAATTGTTACTCTAGTGTCTCGATGTTCGATTTCTCCCGCTAGAGAGCTTCAGATAGCAAGTCGTGAATCGACTAATAAGAGGCCCGCTAAAGGATAGTGCGGTAATAGAAGGAAACGGGATACCTGAGAGTCGCGCCCTACGCAGAGTAACCCTATAGAAATTCGTACCGCAATTACGTGGTGTGGCCGCGTTCACGCGAATCCTGGCTAATCCTGTGAATGTGGCCACCGAACCGTGGCCGGACGACTCCGGGTGTTCGTCGAGAACGACAATGGACGAATCGCGCTTAGGGACAAAGATCTCAGGCACCAATTAATGTCCAACGATGTCCTTTGAAAGGTGCTCTGGGTGATGATGCAACGTGAAACACTTGTTTCCGAGCACTTTTGATAAAGCGCATGCGATAATTAAAAATAACTGCTAATTAACATTGGCTACGATAATCGGTAGAAAGATAGGTATTTGTAAATAAATATTTGATACAATTGACATTTCTTTTAATCGATGTTATTATAATAGATTTAAATATTTATATTGTTAGATTAATAGAAGAGACTTAAAGATGTTATAATTAAATATTATTTAAAAATATTAATAATTACACTTATGTCAATTATTATTCAAAGAGTTCTAATTTCTTTATGAGATTTAATATTTTGATAAATAGTTATATAATTTCTTGGTTGAATAATTATAATTAATATTTAAAGTGGTAGCAGAGGAGTTTCATGCAACAAATCAAATTATTCTTTATAAATTACAGAAATATAATTTTTATTATTCCAAGTAACTATACTTTACGCTAACAAATGAACTCTGAAATATTTTACTTCATTATTATTTTGATACGGAATAAGTTTAATTGTATTTAATTCTTTCTCTATTTGTCGCATCATTAATTTTCTTACCTGAACATCTTCATCTTTAAAACGAACGAAATCATAGCGATTACAAAATGCGAAATGTTCTGAAATTTTGCGCTCGAATTTACGAAATCGATTTCTTTCGAATTACAGCCAAGCATCGGTACACTCATGGACGCCTTGAAACGTTCTTTTATTGCAGTTGCATCTTCATATTTTGCAAAGTTGTAATGATTTTTTTTACTTACGTCAGGGCGAAATTTCATTCGTGAAAATAGAATAGAATGAAGAGTACTCTTTTATTCGATCCTTTTTACATAGAAACGTATCCGTAGATGTTATACGGTCCGAGGAGGCGTAGGAAGAGTAAAAGCTCGGCTGCACACCGCTCTTGGATTTATGTCACATACCGTCGTCGTGATATTACCGCGTGGTGTCGCGCGAATGTGCGTACCGCCATTCACAGTCGGCGGCAGTCGGTCGCGGCACATAGTAGACGCCGACTGCCGTGAGAGCAGGCGACAATGGGGTGGTTGGCTGCGCCGGGCGGTGTGTAAGGTAAATTTGAGAGAGCGGCAAGACTAGATATCTAATTAACAGCCAGCCGACAATGGGAGAACCATCCGTCGTAGCCGTATGAATCGTATCTGCTTCGGGCCCCGTTTCTCCACGCCCGTTCGCGAGCGCGTGTACACGTGCGACGCGCGAGTCAAGGGGGTGGTTTTCCGAGTGGGGTGCACTATTCATCCGTGATGCGGGAAGCGACGTTTTCCCCTGCCCCTGTATCCAGCTCGTCATTCGCGGTCTCCTCTCTTTTTATGCCGGTCTTGTAAAATCGTCTCGATGAGCAACGTTTCATCATGATTTTTTTATGTTAGCTAGAAACGCGAAATGCTCCGAAATTTTCCGCTCGAATTTACGAAATCGATTTCTTTCGAGTTACAGCCAAGCATCGGTACACTCATGGACGTCTTGAGACGTTCCATTATTGCAGTTGCATCTTCATATTTTGCAAAGTTGTAATGATCTTTTTACTTACGTCAGGGCGAAATTTCATTCGTGAAAATAGAATACAATGAAGAGTACTCTCATTTTTATTCGATCCTTTTTGCATAGAATTGTTTGTTGATTCTTTATAACTCTTTTTCGCTTTTCGTATTGACACTCAAGCACGTATCATTCATCATACTTTATGCATTCATTTAGATAAAAATTCATACGAAGTATATATTTCTCAATGGCGATCATATTTGCAATATTAACGTGTTTTCACGGTGAATTTGCCGTGCCACTTATTAACAATAACCCGCTCTGCGTAGCAACCGTTTTTGACGAAATACAGGCAAAGTTGTAATCCGACACTTCGATGGTCCTGGCAGCGCTGGTCGACCGCCTAATCGCCTACACGCGCTATTACATATCCAAAGTTGTAACTAGTTCGCCGGGTTGTGTGTTGCGCGGCATTATGCTCGCACGTACACGCATGCACGCGTGAGAGAAGGATACGAACAATCCCTGTCGACGACGTGCCAGACGGTAAACAGCTAAGCAGCCGCCAACGAGCTTCGACTGCGCGCCCATGCGCTCGAGTACATGTGTGAGTGCGTGTCTGTGTGTATGCGTGTAGAGTGCGAATGTGTGTATTATGTGCTCGTAGTATTAAAAGTTCTTCCCGAGAACATTGCGCGCTGCATGAAAAGCTGCGGATCGTATGGACGGT
>VBVR01003327.1:0-18083 GCA_011638315.1 Tetramorium parvispinum
CCCATATGGAATCTAACCAATTTTTGTGTCAAAATGAGCGGTGTCTAAATGAGCGGTGTCTAAATGAGCGGTGTCGATTTGAGCGGTGTCGATTTGAGCGGTGTCGATTTGAGCTGTGTCGATTTGAACGGTGTCGATTTGAACGGTGTCCATTTGAGCGGTGTCGATTTGAGCGGTGTCGATTTGAACGGTGTCGATTTGAACGGTGTCCATTTGAGCGGTGTCGAATTGAGCGGTGTCGATTTGAACGGTGTCCATTTGAGCGGTGTCGATTTGAACGGTGTCCATTTGAGCGGTGTCGATATGAGCGGTGTCGATTTGAGCGGTGTCGAAATGAGCGGTGTCGGTATGAGCGGTGTCGATATGAACAGTGTCGATATGAACAGTGTCGAAATGAACGGTGTCGATATGAACGGTGTACAAAATATCGTGTCCATTTGCAACGTGTCTATTTGCATCGTGTCCATTTGTACTGTGTCCAAGTGAACCTCTCCCAAATTTCTACACCACAAATTTCAATTAGACACGGTACAAATAGACACCATTCAGTTGGATGGATGGTAACTGAACGGCGTAGATGTAGGTTTTCTTTTTAAAAGCAAACCTACATCCACACTGCTCGTTTCCACATCGTTGAGTGCGGGCCTCTCTAGTTAGATTAGAAAAATTACGTGGGGATGTAGGGGGAGGGCGAAGCTCACGCGTTATTATTCAATCTCACTACTTCCACATAGGTTTGCAACTTAAATGTTGCGCGCTTTCTGTCATGATGCTTCAGATTTACCATATATATATATATATATTTCTCTCATTTTGATAGATAGTATAACCTTAAAATATTAAAACATCTTTTATCTTTTACGTATCCAACTGAACGGTGTCTATTTGTACCGTGTCTAATTGAAATTTGTGATGTAGAAGTTTACCGTGTACAACTTTTCTGTGTAGAACTCCGTGGTGGTACTTTTACGTGTCCAAGTAAACGATGTCCATTTGTACTGTATCCAACTGAACGGTGTACAACTTTGCTGTGTAGAACCTAATGGTGTACAACCTTTGCGAGTCCAAATGAACTGTGTACATTTTTACGTGTATAACTGAACGATGTACATTTTTGACGTATCCAACATTTAGATTCTATGTGTCCAAATGCCGCTGTGTCAAAAATTCCTGTGTCCAAATGAACCGTGTCCATTTGCAACATGTCAAATTGTAACGTGTCCATTTGCAACGTGTCCATTTGCAACGTGTCCAATTGTCCAAGTGAAGGCCACTCATATTGAACTCCCGTCCATTAACTCCCTTGTCCAATGATCCCAATGATTACACACCTCCAACACCAGCTCACTTTCTGATCGGTCGGATATACACTTCTATCGCAGATCCGTTTCTAATTGAAGTAAAGAAATCCAGATTATCGCGGTGGGAACATTTCAGCAAATTCAACAACATTTTTGGACAAGATGGTCAAAGGAGTACATTTCAGAACTCCAAAACAGGATAACATGGAAATGCCTTTATCCTGCATTGCCCATAAATACATTGGTGTTAGTAAAAGAAGACAACCTGTCATCTACATTTTGGAAAATAAGAAGAATAGTCAAACTTCACTCCGGATCATATCGCAAGAGTAGCCACCACTAAAACGGGAAAGAATACTACAAAGCGGGCATTGGTCAAGCTGTGTCCATTACCCCTAGACGAGAATTGAATGGCCCCAGCGATTAAATATTAACATTAATTTTTATCATCCATTTATTGCTTTATAACACAGATATTTAATTTTGTTCACTTAAATTTGCACACGTTATACACTTAAATTTAAGTTATGTAAGACTAATTGTAAGTCCATCTTTCTTTAATCTCATTAAAGATATTTTTATTTTCTTTAAAAGGTAAATCCTTTCAAGGCGTGAAAGTTTTTATGTTATTTTTATGTTTATATCTATGATTTGCCCACATCGTTATTTTAATACGACTTTAACATTCGTTAGTTTGGAAGATGGCGCTTCACTGTGGCATTAAACAAGGCTTAAGAAATATAAAATGTAACCATATAGACAGAAATAAAATACGGTGATATCAAAGGTCATCTCTTTAGCATTGAACTATATTTTGTACTTATTTTCAAGAAGTGCCTGAACACAAAGTTCTAACAATATTCGAAGACATTTCCTGTATCAATTAAAGAGAAAATGGCAAAACAGTCAAAGAAAATCTGACAGATTCAAAAAAGAAAATAGAAATTGGTTGAACAGAGTGTTCACGGTTCAACTTAAAGAAGTTGATTCCGATTTACAAAATGAACCTCCAGTTAAGAAAAAACGGGTAGCCTGAAAAATCATTCGAAGAATATTGTAACCGAGCAAAATGATATAAAGCAAAACACCTTCATGGAACTTTTCCCACCCAACAATTAAATTTGGCTGCCAAAAATGTATCAGATACTAATATAACACAAGAATATATTGGTCATTCAATCAAACATTAGCGATGATAACAAATGCAGACTTGAGTAAATATAAATATGAAATAATTCGAGAAACATTAAAAAGAAGCGGTTTCAATATTTTGCCTCCTTATAAGAAAGTTTTAGAGACTAAAGAAGGTTATCCTCGAGAAATAAGAATAACCGAAAAGAAAGCTGAAATAGATCTTCGAAATTTATTAGATCGTATCGATGAGAGACTGTTCAAAAGCTTTGATGAAAACGATTGCAGATATCGACCAAAAGGACTTACTTTTAATTTCCAAGTGGGGATGTGATGGGACATCCAGTTAAAGTGAATTTAAACAAAAGTTTTCAAATAGTTCAATAGATACATCTGATGCATTCATATACATGGTATCTATAATACCGATTTAATTAATTTTGAACGACAGTATTATGAAACAGTTTTAGCAAAACTCACGCCCATCAAGTCCAAAACTTTGTAGACCAATTCATTTTGAATTCTCAAAAGAAACATCTGAATTAATAAAAAGAACTATTCAATACATGGAAGAGAAAATTTCAAACTTACATAAAATAATAGTAAATATATCCGTAGCATACATTCAAAATAAAACTGTGATGTATTAGTGAGTATAATAGCGAAGAAGCTATACCCTGTCACGCGGGCAGAACGTGCGACCGGTGCCCGCGTTCGCGAGCTTGCCGATTTACAGGTCGACTCACTTGTCGTTTGGCACTCGTGAGTGTTGTAGCGTATGATAGTATGATATAAGTCATTGCGCCCAACCAGCGAATCCAAGGGCTAAATACCTTGTAAAGACATAACATGTTATGTACAATGATTGATGGAAAAATAGCTCAATCACTCACTGACACAAAATCATCTTCCACTTGTTACATTTGTAAAGCAACTCCTCGAGAAATGAATGATCTTAATCGAATTCATTTAAAATCTTATGAAGACAATGCTTTAAAACTTGGTTTATCTTTTTTACATGCGCGTACTAAATTCATGGAATGTATTCTTCATGTTGCATTTAATGTAAAAGTGACAATTTTGTAGTATAGATGGCACCACAGTTTTTATGTAAGAGAGGTAATATAATATATATCTTCAGTTAGTAACAGACAAATGTATAGAAAGAGAAAACACAAAACGCAATCCAGATTTTTTCATTATAATATCCTAATATCCATAAATATCTAAACATCAAATACTTATTATAAAATCATAATATTATCGAGAAGTATTCACAACAGGTTATGGGCCCAGAGCTTTCTTGAATAAAGAGAAATCTGAAGAGAGAACTTCCTAACCTAAAGAACTAAAAGCAAGCACTCGGCGACATGGCTACAGTAGAAGAAAATAACGATGTGACTGGCCTTACATCGCTTAAAAATACTGAAACATTTCTCCTCTGGGAAATGGAGATCAATACTGTTTTCGAAGCAAGAAATCTTCTGGACATCGTAAGCGGCAAGGAAAGACAACCCGAAGCAGACAAGGACCTTGCTGCATGGAAAGCTAAGGATGCAGAGGCAAGATTTTACATTATTAAGACAATAGATAAAACGATAAAATCTCATGTTGTCACGTCGAAGATATCAAAAGAAATGTTTGCAAATACAACACTCTGTCAAAAATATTTAAACGTGACACTGAACAACTAAAGTGCACGCTGATGTCATCCTTCTTTAATTACAAATATGATAGAAATCAATCTTTGATGTCAAATATTAGTGCCATACAAAATTTGGTGGCCGGTAAGAGGGCTGAACGAAGAAATAAGTGATCAGATGGTAATGACAAAAATTATAACAAGTTTACCTGATCAATACAAATATTTCAGCTTGGGAATCTACAGCTAATTCAGACAAGACTCTGGAAAATTTGAAGACAAGATTAGCCATTCAAGAAGAAAGCATGAAAACAGAAGAACCAAAAGTGGCTTTCAAGACTGAAAAGAAGAATGGTCCAAAGTGTTATATTTGCAAACAATTCGGACACGTCAAGAAAGACTGAAAAATTCAAACAACAGCAACAGAAGAAACAACAACAAATAAAATCGACGGGTTAGGGTACAGTCTGCAGTAAGTGTAATAAACCTAACCACAATGAGGCTGACTGCTATGCCGGAAAAACATTCAGTGCATGCAAGCACTGTGGGCTCACGAATCATCCGGAAACGAACTGCTACAAAAATAGACAGAAGATAAATCAGAACAAAGCAGCTTTCCTTGTGGAGTCCTACCCAGCAGGAATAAAAGATACTGACACCATGTTCGTAGTAGAGTTCACAGTGGCTGTACGAGTCATATGACTCACGAAGAAGATATACTGAGTGAGAAAATTAACACATCTCCACAGAAAATAAAAGTTGCCAAGAAAGATGACTATATGTGTACAACAGTGGTAGGGCAAATCAATACTGAGAAAATAATATTTCAAAATGTTTCATATGTGCCTGAATCGAGTAGAAACTTGCTCTCTGTGAACTGTGTTACTGAAGGTGGAGGAAAGGTTCTCTTCTCAGAAAATCTTGTAGAAATAATTGATGGAAAAAACAATGTCCTCATGACTGGCAATAAAAACGAAAAAGGCCTATACATGATAGACATCAAAAATCACTTGGAGGCTCTGTCAACTACTAAAGAAGAAACAACTGAAATGGAGTGGCATCGTAAACTGGGGCACATAAGCTCTGGTGTTCGAGATCGCCTCGAACTTGAATCCGCGACAATTAAATTGTTACCATGCAACGAGAATAATAATCGCCGCTGGTCGGCAGTATCGGGAAATTAAAGTTCGTCTATTTGCTCAAAAATAATATTGTTGCGGCGTTCTATGGAATTTCGTAGATAAACATTTGTCGCCTTTCTCGAGTGTTTTCGTACACCAGAATGAGACGGAAACATTCGAGGAAGGTAGGCCGTGTTTCCTAGAAAACAGCTGACTGTTTTTCGGGCTTCGGCTGTTTGTCTCGTTTGGCGTCTGGACGCTCGTTACCGCGATATTAATTGTTCGACTTTATTTGTCTCCTCGAACGTTCGAGCATTTCGATGGAGAGAGGGAGGGTATAAAATCCGGTCCTCCGGACCCTTCGCTCTCTTGTCCTGCGAATCTCAGGAGGATAGTGTGCAATTCGATCGCTGATAGTTATCGCCCTTTAGGTTGCTCTCTCAACCTCGCGTATACGGCTGTCAAATTCGTCGCTTGCGAATTATCCGCATTCCACGCTGTCTGAGCCCAGTCGGTCTCGTGCTCACGTTTTTCACCGTTCCGCGAAGCTCGAGCTGTCTGTTGATTCACAAGCATATTTCCGAAAACCTCTCGTGATATCGTCAGAACTTTCGACGTGCGAACGTGTATTGGCAAATCGAAAATTAAATTGTGATAAAACGTAAGTGCGTGCAAACTTTTAATAAACCTACTCGCTCCCTAATCCACTCGCTATCGAACATCTGGTATCATCAAGAAATTGCCTGATCTATGTTTTGGACTGCCTAACAGTCTCACCAAATGTGCTGACATAAAATGTGATGTGTGTACACAGGCGAAACAAGTGAGAAACCCGTTTAATACAGTCAGAGCAAGAGCAACTCGTCCTCTTGAAATCATCCATAGTGATGTACGTGGAAAGATTGATCCGCCAACATATGATGGTAAACAATATTTTATGACAGTGATCGACGATCATACACACTTTGTAAAAATATACTTGATGGAGTTCAACGAGACTGAAGTCTATCTGCAAGAATATATAAATGAAGCTCAAGCTCAGTTTAATCTAAAAGTATCAAAACTAAGGATTGACAACGGTGGTGAATATAGGAGTGCTCTTTTCAAACATTGGTGCAAGAATAATGGTATTCAGCTCGACTACACAGTGCCAGATACTCCTCAATTAAATGGCAGGGCAGAACGCATGAATAGGACCCTGGTAAATAAAATAAGGGCCATGCTTCTAGACTCACAGCTGGAAAATGAAATGTGGGGTCATGCCGCAGAAACAGTAGCATATCTGATAAACAGAAGTCCTTCAACAGCATGTGAAAATACACCAGCTGAAAATTGGTACAAGAGGAAACCTGATGTGTCAAGACTGCTCCCTTTTGGACAAGAAGTTTACACCAAAGTCTTGGGACATCAGAAGAAGCTTGAAAACAGAAGCAAGAAGGATGTGTTCATTGGCTACACAAACAATGGATACAGAATATACAATTCAGAAGAGAAAACAACTTATGTTTCACGAGATGTAGTACCAGTAAAAAATCAAGAAGAAAGAAAAATACCAGCAGAAACCATTACTATAGAAAATATGAAAGAAGAAAATCCTGCTGTACAAGAACAAGAAGATATTGAACAACAAGAAAGTGAAGATGAGGAAGGTGAAGTAGAAGAAAGTTCTGAGCAAGAAGAAGAAAATTCAGATGAAGAGGAGGAAGACACATATATAGAAAAAAAAAATTCTAACCAAGAGGCAAAATCTGAACAAACAAATAACCAAGAAGAAAACAATCAATAAGGAAGAAACAGAAGAATTAGGAAGAAACCAAAATGGCATGATGACTATGTAATGGACATTAATGATGAAGATGAAGCCCTACTAACATATCAAGACTGCATCAAGAAAAGCAAAGAAAAATCAAAATGGGAAGAAGCAATACAAGAAGAAAAAAACTGTCTCAACAAAAATAATACATGGAGACTAGTTCCAGAAAAATACGCACAAAGCAAGAAAATAATAACAAGCAGATGGGTGTTTAAGAAGAAAGAATACGGCAGATATCGTGCAAGAGTAGTAGCAAAAGGGTGTTAGCAAAAGAAAAATTCACTAGACTTCAGTGATACGTACAGCTCTGTAGTGAGAATACAGTCACTAAGAACACTTCTAGCAATTGCTGCTATGCAAAATTTAAACATCAAGACTTTCGACATCAAGTCAGCTTTCTTATATGGGAATCTGGAAGAAGAGATTCTCATGAAACTACCTGAAGGCTATAACTATCTAGGACAAATATGTGTTCTACAGAAGACTTTGTACGGACTTCGGCAAGCTCCAAGACAATGGTATAAGAAGCTAACAGAATTTCTTGAAGTTGAAGGTCTCATCCAAACAAAGTCAGACAGATGTGTTTTTAAGAATCCGAGTAACAAAAAAACATTTTTCATCGCCATACATGTAGATGAGGGCATAATCCTGGGATCTGAAGAAGAAGATATCTCGAGACTGCTGAAGAAACTTCAAGAAAAATTTGAAACAGTCATTTGTGATAATCCCAAATAATATCTGGGTATCGAGATCAAGAAAGAAGAATATGGAATATCTCTGAAGCAAAATAATTATTCGAACCAAATAGTTGAGAGATTCAACATGAAGAAATCCAAACTAAAGAGAACTCCAATAAATAAGAAGAAATCAAGATCTCCAAATGAAGAAAATTATCCTTATAAAGAGTACGCCGAGGATCGACGGCGACTCGCCAGAATTGTACAACGAGAAGAAAATTTAAAACGGCAGTGCCGAAACAAAGCGATTACTAAGACGTATCGGGACGTTAATTTGCCTGGGCGCCAGGCGCGGTCATCCGCGCCACGATACTCTAATATTTCGGAAAAGGCGTTACTATTCGGCACTCCGGTCAGCTCGCGGAGGAAGGTGGTATACTCGAAGATCGGAATGAGAGGAGAGGAAGCGTAGCGTACGGCAGAGCCCGGAGGCTAAAAAAAAAACACTTATTTAACAACGAGAAAAATCATAGATAAAAAGAACATTTATTTAAGTGAATCGAGTAGAATGCGGAGTAGATTGCCTCGTATGACGGAAGCGTGACGCGAAAACTGTAATTAATTAAACCTTGCCTTCTTCAGCCATGGAACGGAAATTCGGATACTTGAAGCAATTTTTATTTACAGCCGCGATAACATAGTGTAGAGGAATGTCAAGGCTATGCATGACCCGACGCACGCTAGATAGAAAATTGACGACGTAGTTGAGCGACAACTTAACTTAAGACTCGAATAGTGAATTCGTTATAACGATTACCGAATACATGACTAAAGACAGCAAGCGAGGGACTGTCGGCGGCTCCGCGATGGGAAACGATCTCTGCGCGCAACCGGAAATCGCGCTCGACTAAATTCCGAGGCTCGCACATCCGTTACGCGGACTCCCGGACGCGGACGCTACGTCCGTCACAATAACGATTTCGAGCTAACCCCGGCGACGGCCATTCTCTCTCATACGAGACTCGAAGCGGGAACGCCCGCACTGATACGCAATTTGACTTCTGGAACTGGCCGGAATGCTCGTGGCCACAAGAACGGCTCACGAACGAAACGCGTGGACGAGAGAGAGATCGGTCGGGCCGGGCACGCGAAAGCCAATCCCGCAAATGCCAGGGTGAAGGCCTTACAGAAAGTCCGCCGGTCTCGCAGCTGTTGGTCGCCGATCCTTCAACTCTGCCGGTCGTCACAAGTGCCGGTCGTCCGGTCGGGATCGCTCTTTTGGAATCGCACACCTCGTCACGTCGCTAGCTCGCCGAACAGTGACTCCGGGGTCCGGCCGCGATCCCGCTGAGCCCTCCTGTGGCGGTGCTTACGCACCCCGCGAGCGATAAGGCAACTACTTGCCCTTATCGACCACTTATCGATCGTGGATTTTCGGCCGTTTCCTCTACTGGCGGTCGTCTCCGTCCCCGCGTATTTCGGGCGGTCGTATCCCAGGCGCCCATCCCTCGGTCCGATACCTCCGGGCTGGCCAGGCCACAGCGGTCTTGTCCGATGTAGGATGCTG
The DNA here is from genome assembly GCA_011638315.1 of Tetramorium parvispinum. Classification (NCBI taxonomy): domain Eukaryota; kingdom Metazoa; phylum Arthropoda; class Insecta; order Hymenoptera; family Formicidae; genus Tetramorium; species Tetramorium parvispinum. The sequence continues at coordinate 9,253 of VBVR01003327.1, forward strand.
GCTCTCTTCGGAACCGGTCGAGGCGTCCCCCTTACCATGGTCCATTCTGTTTCCGCGGGACGTGAGATTGTCGCCGCTCTCGGCTGTCTTGCGAGGGCTTCAGTCGGTGATCGGCGCAGTCCGGGCTCCCTTCGTGGCTGCCGTAGAGTCGCCTCCTCAGTCCCCCGGTAGATCATCCTTCCTTCCGTCGACTCCTGGCCCCACACCCGGCTCTCGTTACCCGACAAGATCTATCTAATTGCGGCTCGATAATCGTAGATACAAAAAAACAAAACATATAAATAAAAGGGGTCTTAATGCCCGAAGACGGCACGATAACAAAACGATGACGGGGTCACGTCGCAGTGGAGAGATCGCCTCCCTCGCGACTCGAGGGTGCGATCTCAAATTTCCCCCCTCTCGGTCGGGCTTAGGCCCTTGTGACGGATATTGTCACGTCACAACTGGCAGTAGGGAGTCTGCTCTATTTATCAAGCAAGACTAGACCAGACCTAAGTTTTGCCGTTAACCGAGTAGACAAACAGTTAATCCATCAAAAGATGACATCAACATCAAGAGGACAATAAGATACCTGAAGGGTTTTCCATGAACCATTAATCATAGAGTCAAATATTCATCTAAAAAAGATGATATCCTGAAGATAGAAGCTTACTGTGATTCTGATTTAGCAGGAGAAATGAAAGATAGGAAAAGCACAACAGGGTTTGTGATTATGTACAAATGGTCCAGTAGCCTGGTGCTCTAAGAAACAAACAAATGTTGCAATATCTTCTGCTGAAGCTGAATATGTAGCAGCAGCTAAATGTTTGGCACAACTAAAACATCTGTGCACATTTATACATGAGCTGCTCAACAAGAAACCAATGGTGACTCTACACATGGATAATCTGAGTGCCATCAACATGATAAAGTCCGGGCAACTTTCGCTAAACAGTAACCATATTGACATAAAATACCATTTTGTCAGTGACGAGCTCAGCAAAGGATGGTTCAGAATCAAACATTGCTATTCTGAAGATCAACTGGCGGACATTTTCACAAAACCTCTCACGAGAGTGAAGTTTGAACAGTTCCGTGATAAGCTTGTGGTCATGTAAGGCAAGAAAACTCCAAAAATATGAACAAATACTCTGTTAAATTTAAAGTTTGTTTGCTACTAATATTTCTATTCCATCCAAATATTCCTGCCAAATATCTAAAGACTAATATATTATTTTGTACATTTATATGTATTCTTTAGTTATGCATAAGTTTAATATTGTTATGTGTAAACTGTTATTTTAACAAAATTATTCTTTTAAGGGGTTGTGTTGAATTTAATATAAAAGTGACAATTTTGTAGTATGGATGGCACCACAGTCTTTATGTAAGAGAGGTAATATAATATATATCTTCAGTTAGTAACAGACAAATATATAGAAAGAGAAAACGCAAAACGCAATCCAGATTTTGTCATTATTATATCCTAATATCCATAAATACCTAAACATCAAATACTTATTATAAAATCATAATATTATCGAGAAGTATTCACAACACTCCATGTTGCTTATAATCTATCTTTTAAAAAATGGTTAACTACAAAGGAAACAAAAATTGAAAAAGAAGAAAACAAAAAAAAAATTCAAAGAGAATTTCAATCTCGAACTGGTCTTCGAATAGATATGGTGCGTCAAGGCTGTGGAAATACAAATGATGGCAACATTTCACGTTATTTTTTCCCCCAACCGAAGGTAATAGCAGAAATCACAGGAATAAACGAAATTTAAATGCTAGAAGTTATTACATGTGGTGCTGCTATTGATCCGAAAAAGTTTGTCATATATACTTATAACACTGTAAAAATGTTTGTTGATTTATATGGATGGTATTACATAACAATAACTGTTCACAAGGTTCTTCTTAACGGCAAAAAAATTATTACTACAGCAGTACTTCCCATTGGTTTACTTTCCGAGGAAGCACAAAAAGCTCGGAATAAAGATTATAAAAAAATATAGAATTCACCATTCAAGAAAAATTAGTCGCTTAACAACAAATGAAAACGTGCTGTATCAATTATTAATATCATCTAATCCATATTTATTTAGTTTACGGAAAAAACCAGTCAAAAATATTTTACCATTAAGCGAAGATGTTAAATCTCTTTTTGAAGATGAAAAATCTGATAAAGTATATATTTAAACAATTATTCCTATTATTTTTGCAATAGTAATAATTAAAAACTTTATATATTTTAAATGATAAATTATTATCTCTAAATTAAAAAAAAATCATAATTTTATCTGTTTAAATTAAAAAATTACATAATTTTTTCCGAAAGTAAGCGTTCTGGCACAACTGTGCGTCACCCCAACATCCCAGACAGCACAAAATATTTATAAAAGATTTACAAGATACTTATAATATTGTTGCGCGTGCCGCCCGAGGTGTGTGTAGCTGGCACCCCCAAATGCAAGTTAAAAAAAAAATGAAGTAGAATTCGTTTGTCCATCGTTTGTCCACGTTTGTCCAACCAAAAATTTCATTTGTCCATCTCTCTAAACAAAATTATTTAAAAAAATTTTTTTGGTACCAGCACCCCCACAACAAAATTTCTTTAATTTCTTAGTAGTATACGTTTGTCCACCAAAAATTTTCGTTTGTTCATTTTTTATAGAAAAGTTACAACCAAATTAAAAAATTGAAAGCATAGAAAATGTAGAAAATGTTGTAAAAAGTCTACAAGTCCTACTTGGCTCGGTTCTTGATCTTTTTTTTTAATTATTCGACTTGACGGGGTGGACAAACGAAAATTATGCATGGACAAACGAAAACAAGGAGTGGACAAACGAATGCTCCCTGTATTTGATAAAAAATCCAATTTGGGGGTGTTTACTTCACATGCTTTCAATTTTTTAATTTGGCTGTAACTTTTCTATAAAAAGTGGACAAATAAAAATTTTTGGTGGACAAACGTGGACAAATCGTGGATAAACGTATGCCACTAAGAAATTAAAGAAATTTTGTTGTGGGGGTGATGGTACTAAAAAAAATTTTTTTTTTAATAATTTTGTTTAGAGAGGTGTACAAACGAAATTTTTGGTTGGACAAACAGTGACAAACGATGGACAAACGAATTCTACTTAATTTTTTTTTAAATTTGCATTTGAGGGTGCCAGCTACACACATCTTGCCGCCCGATATACTTCGGCGGCAGCTGGCGGTCCGATCGATATCATCATAGGCCGCATCGAGCGGTTGTCAAGGAAGCGTAAACAACGATTGAAGGAAGATAGAATAGCGCTTGTCATCGTCTGGTTAAGGCCTATCGCGCTAAGTTAAAGCTTCGTTCCCCGAAAGCTTTGTAAACGTTCGTGTTCTCAATAAAGTTTCTTGTTCCTCTTAATCCTTGTGTTCCTTTCATATCGCGATTCCGCAAGCGTTTAGGAGTGACATTGCGAATGCCACGAGCGCAACAATATTATTTGAACATTTTATAATATATGTGTATAATATATAATATTTGTAAAAATATTTCATAAATATTTTTGTGACTTTAGATTAGATCTTTAGAACAGATCATAAAAAATTATCTTAAATGTTTTTGTAAATGTTATACAGGGTGTCCGAAATAAAAGTACCCACACGAAAGTTGGTAGTAGATCGGGTCAAACCAAAAAGAAAAGTCATTTACCATTTTACAAAATTCGCAATAGGTATTGAATTATTAATGATAATGTTTAAGCGAAGCGCGCAGAAAGTCGTAGGTAGGACGCGGCAAGCGACTGAGAGCAGCGAGAGGCGCGAGACGAGCAGCGAGCAACGAGCGCGAGCGCTCTTCTTCTTCTTCTTTGATTTAATGGCTTCTGGTCCCTCCAAGGACTCAATACAGACAAACACGATGTCCTATGCTCTTACACGAGTTAAGTTTCTGACCGTTTTTGCGCTGGAGTTCAATAGCATTACAGAGATAACTTATTGTAATACGCGCGATCAGATAGGCAGACAAGCGAGATGCATGCCGCCAGCAGATCGTGCAATAGGATGGACTGTTGGAGCAGCACCAGAGTGGCACTCCGGATAGGATTTCTGAGCCGGAAATAGGAAAAGGGGAGAGAAGGAACAACGCATAACCCAACTCCCCAGCGGGAAGTTAAAATGAGAGTTTACTTAAATTCGTAGGTCGCATGCCTTACAAAATGCCGCCAATAATTTACAAATTTTTTGCGTTGGATTATTGATTACTTGAAAAATATCATTATCACATGCATGGTTTTAATGACAGGAGAAGCTTTATTGCGCGTGAGATGGCAATAAAAAATAATGTGATTTATGTCTTGGTATCGTGCCCCACACTCACAGGCACGATCGTTTACTATATTTTTGCGAAAAAGGCTGTAATTTAGGTTATAGTGATTCGAACGGATTCTAAGGGTCGTTGTGAAAGCGATGCGAGGTAAACGAAATTTAGTATACCATGGTTTTCTAAGCCTGCAGTATATCTTTTGGAAGTATTGCACTCCCTTTATGCGAAACCGAAATGCTAGGTAGTTTTCAAAGCTAATATCTAATTTATCACGAGAAATTGCGAAAAAAATCCGTGAACGGAATTTTGAAGTTCGGTTGTGGTAGCCCCTCTCTAATCGAACGTTTCGCCAAAGAATCAGCTTCTTCATTACCTCTAATTCCACGGCGAGACTCAGAGGAAACTCACCTTTGCTTGTTTCCGTGCTAAGGTGAGAATTGCGGCTTTAATGCGGAAGATTATATAGTGGCTTTGACGCGAAGCAGGGTTATCTAAAGCTTGAAGCACACTCTTGAAGTCCGATATTATTAAAGTTTTTGTCAAATTGAGATCAATTGATACTAGGAGGGCATTATAAATTACCCATGCCTCAGCAGTAAAGATAGACGACGCAGCCGGGAGTCGATACATTAAGCGTATGGGAGGGACAGATGAGTAGCAGGAGGCCCCTACATAAATCCCCCCTCCTCCTTGGAACCATTCGTATAGATTAAAGTCGATCCATTAATGAGGTCTCTAAAACAGTGTTCAAAGTATCCCTAAACAAACTCTCTGGATTGCTCCTTAGTGGCGTTCAGAAATTCTTCGCCAGCATACGTTACAATTGGATCGACATATTTTGTTTCAGAAGAAAATATGTAATCCGGAGGAGCAAAGGAGCTGAAAATTCGATTTTTGGTATAGCGAATCCACCGATATATACCTACAATAGGGAAGTTATTTCTTTTATAATCTGCTTTATGCTGAGAGCGGGCAGAGAGATTAAGGAGGCAGTCAAGCCTATCTGGAACTGGATGACCCGTTGCAGAGAAGGTTGATAGCAAGTATTTGGTTGCAAGATGGCGGAAACTATATTTAAAGGGAGGTTCTCTTGCTTCCGCATGGAGAATGTTAATAGGTGTAGAAATTCACATTCCCAAGTATAATCTTAGTGCCTGATTCTGAATTTTTTCTAAACTAGAGAAACGATGAGAGGTTATAAAAGAAAAAATTACACACGCATATTCAATGCTCCCTCGTAGCATAGACTGAGCTATATCTTGAGCAAGACTTGGGGATAAGATCCCCACCAGATTCCCCTAAGAAAGGAAAGTATTTGAACAATCCTTCTGCCTTTATTAATTAAGTGATTAATATGAGTTTAGAGAAGATTAATATGAGTTGCTCCAGAAAGCTTAACATCAAGGAGAACCCCAAGGAAACGGACCGACTCACTGCACGGGATAGTGCATTCCCCAAGTTTGATTACAGGAGGTTCTAGAGGAGACGCTGTCCGGGAGCAAACCATTAAGTGAGATTTAGAAGGAGAGATTTCTAAACCCCTCTTGTCTAGGAATCCAGATAAAGATTCAAGTGCAATTTGCAAACTTTTCACTGCAACACTCACCGACAAAGAACAACAGTACAAAACAATATCGTCTGCAAATTGGAAAATTTGTACTGAATCTGGGGGGGGGGGTAGCTGAGCGAATCTTACCAAGATATATATTGAATAAGGTAGGACTTAAAACAACCTTACGGGGTGCCCTGTCTGAAGAAAGCAATGTCCGAGAGGTGCCCTTTGCTGACAAATTGCACCTCCCTGAGCGAGGTTAAATTATATACGAATGTTAGCGTCTTGGTGGGAAAACCCAGACGGATTAACTCGTTAAGTAGGAGGTCCGGAAGGACATTGTCAAAAGCCCCTTTTACATCAACAAAAACTGCCTCTGTTACCTAATGAGAAAGGAAACCTATTTGAATATCGGACATAAGAATTGTTAAATTATCAACACTTGCTTCATCAGGCACTGACACTATTTGTCGGTGGAAAAAGGGAGTCATGTCCCCACCTGTCGTAAAGTAAGCAATCGTCATAGCCGGAATAACCGAATTCCGTGGAAGCTTCGGCGAAGCGAGCCCGAGAGTTCGCAGAAGACCGTGCAGCTCAGAACAAGTCTATTAATAAGTAACGGCATTAATCAGTAAAGTAATGTTAAAATAAAGAAGATACCAGTGGCGGTATTATTGTTATAAATATATATATTAAACGAATCTCTTCAATCACCTTCCAACCGACTCCTGACCAAGCGCGTACACAGAAGATCTTACATTGTATTGTGTAATATATCGCTGGAATTGTCGTTGATTTCTCTGTTCGTGTGCATGGGAGCATACGCGAGCCTCCTCGGATGGACCTGTGAGAGGAGGAGACAGATGTGAGCTGGACATGTTCACGTGATTCGCGAGTGCTGTGTGCGTGCCGGCGAGGGAATGGCGCGCATCCTTTCTTGGAGCTAGCCTCCTGGAGGCGGGTGACGACGGAGGGTTCGTCGTGCGGACGTGTCGGGGGAAATGGGATAGTTGGCGGGACGCGTGTCGCGCCGGGGCGGGCGGTTTCGTGCGCGTGGGTGGCACCGTGATGACCATGAGTCCGACCGGGCGGTCCCTGTCGAGCGCTCGCGGCTGCGACGGGGCATCGTCCCTAGGAGGCGTTCTTGCCCCCCATCGGGCTTCTTCTGACGTCGGTTGGCGTCCAGGCGGCCCTAGCGTCTGCCGGGGTGTTCGCGGCTGTGGTCGGGGACGAACTTGCTTGCCCTCGTCGAGACTGTCTCGACCGCGGCGGCGTGGGCTCAGGGTGGAGTTGTGCCGTCGTCGTCGTGGCACTGCGGGGACTTATCCGTCGTGCGGGTGGCTGCTGCCCTTATTACTGACCGTCACGTGCGGTCGACATGCCGATCGTTTTCATGCAGGTTATCGTGGGCGATATTATTGGGACTCTGGACATCGCTGTCGCCGTGATAGTGGTCGGGTGTAGCCGGCGGCGTGGCGGCTGGTCAGTGTTGCGGTGACGCGGCCGGACTGCAGTTCCGCGGGTGAAGTGAGCCCGCCGCGTGAGGTTCCGGCTCACCGACAAAGGTGGGTGCGGTGCGTGGGACGCGCCGCATCTTGTGCCTCGTTTTCGGTGATGGTTTTGGTGATGGTTTGATGTTTGTCTAGTGATTTTGTGTATGCGGCCATCGGCGCGACTCGAATAGCATGGCCGTGCGGTCTGCGAACCGCTTTAATAAAGAATTACATGTTGAATTATGTGTCTCTTCTTTTCTCTTTCCTGGCCTCCCGCGTTTTTCGAGCAGGGGCCTCGGGGGCCGGTGACCCCGATAGGGCAGTGACCCGCACACTGGTAGGTGTCTGACGGCCCTGACTTACTAATCGTCCGATGTTTTGGCATCGTTAGGGGGATGATTGAGCTTCATAGCCCCCTCCATGTCCGGTCGGCCATAATTAGCACCAATAGCACCCGATCGTAGTTAATGTTGTCCTTGTATTGTTTTGTTCCGTCCCCGGGGCTGACAGCTGCCGCACGGCCACGTGTACACGGTCATACGGCTGCCAGTGCCTATTGATGAATATGGTTAGGAAGGGGGAGGAGTTTAGAGTAGGCTGACAATAAAGATTAATGATTCAATATTCTAAGAGAATTGCATATGATTTAGCTGTTTGATTTTCAATATGTTCAATGTTTGATATTTCAACACTCAATATATTCAGTATTCAATATTCGATATTATAATATCCGAATTTGCTGTTGTGAATTGCACTAGCTTAGGATAAACCTTAAATTCCTTGCATATAGACCAGCTCTTTGACCAATAGAGCTCATTAAGGATACATAAAATCACGCGATACTCAGATTCGAATTTAGACGACAGCTAGAATATCGGCCATAGGGATATCTGCTCGGTCATTGCTGCCAGCCCGCGTGAGCACCCGCGCGCATTTTAGTCATAGATTATATGCGGCTACGAGATATAGAAGGGTTGACCACGTGTCGTGCGCGGGCCTGCCATGTGATTGGTTGCCGCCGCGCCAACGGCGGTGGCCAATAAGGAAACTAGTACGCGAAAAAGTCTATTAAAACGCGCAGACTCGCGAAATAAGGATAGAATATGCTACGATTAATAAAGGCATATGGGTTCGAGTGATATTCAGACTCGCGTCATGAGCACCGGTCATGAGTCCCGTGTACGGTCATTGTAATTGAATCGCCTGAATTATCGCGCAGACTAGTATTTGACAGCGTGGAGTACGGCGCTCGAAAGTTGATTCGATTGAAAGTTGTGTGGAGGATGTCCCCTGTGACGTCACTTGATCGATATATGAATGTCGGTTTGCTTACCGCGTTGAGTACATCCATGGGCAATATAGTCAAATTGACTAGTCGCAAACTGGTAGCGAACGTGTTCGGACGTGTTTCGTCCCAAAAAAAATTTTTGAAAGTTGCTGATGCAACTACCCGTTTTTGTTGCATTCCAATAATTTTGCATACTGTAGTGTAATAGAG
>VBVR01003329.1:0-13756 GCA_011638315.1 Tetramorium parvispinum
ATATATATGTTATACATAAAAGATCTTATAATTCCATAATTAATTTTTATTCAATATTATAAATTCTAAATTATATTTTTAGAATCATTTTATATATTAAATGTCTTAATTAAAGCAAAACTTTTCATTCATTAAAAATATTTCGGCGCTTATTATTTTAAATATAAATAGAAAAAATTCATTTTGATAGAGAAGCGATAATAATTATACGTCGCATCAAGTGCGTGCAATGACTTGACTTTTTAACGTATGTGACTATATTCAACAATATGTGTTGCAACTTGAAACTAGAACAACTTGTATTATTCTCTGCCTTGGAATAGATATTATATAGTCTATTAAATTAGACGCTTGTCGCTCGATTTCAAGCAACAGAATGGCATTGGTTGTTCCAGATTCGTCCCGGCATGGCTTGATTTTGTTTTCAGTTTCAATTACTTGATCGCACATCAAACCGTTATTAATTAAATTTAATTATCATGCTATATTATTCGACCGCAGAAAATTTTACGCTATTTGTGACGATTTATGAGATGCGCTACGTGTGATATTTAGATGCTAAATTTCTTTTCAGGTCGGTCGTCCGAACGGTACAGAAATTCGCGATTTAGGATAAAAATACGATTCGGCGTTGTATAGATAACAAAAGATTTATTTTTTTCTGGTATTAAACGCGGCGCGTTTATCGTTAAAAATTTATTTAACAATGCGTTTATCGAAAGTTACGTAGAATATTATAAGAAAATTTCTAGGACCTAAGAATTTTCCCGGTTTGGTAGTGCCTGTAACAGACGATCAGCCGCCCTTTTTTGTGTTTTGCACTTTTTGAGGGAGAACAAAAATTTTTTCTGGGATAAAGAATGGGGAGGGGGGTGAAGCGAAGGTTGAAAAAGAGATTTATATGTGATGAAGTATAATACGGAACGTGAGGGAAGTGTTACACGCATGCCATCCAGGTATTTAGAAAGTACAGTGCTTTATTTTTTTGAAAAAGAAAGAAATAGAGAAGTATATTATTCTATTTGCGAGCAGGAAAGAGAAAATTTATAAGCGTCACACATTCACGTTTCTCAAAATACGCGGACAGATGCTGGTTTACATTGCGAAATAGACACAATTGGGTTAAGTATCCGATAAATGAAAGTTTAAATTCTTAGAACGGCAAATAATAAAATTTTCAATTACAATCTAGCAGAATTCTTGATATCTTCTGGATAAAGAAACAGAAACTGGATGTTATATCAGCACCGAAAATTTTAATAAAGAATTTGAATTTAATGAAAAATTTTATGGATTTTTTAAATTCTAATATTATAACGTAAGCTTTATTCTAGATTTATTAACTCAAATTTATAATTAAAAATTAAATATCCCACAAGATATTGCATTAGGTCAACTTTAAATTAATTAATTAAATTTTCATTAAAAAAAGTTCAGTTTAAATTTGTGAAATAATCTATCATTAAAATTTTATCTGCTGGTGATAAGACATCCTTTAGCCCATTTTTTTTTTCTAAGCATATTGAGATAGATTTATTTTGCATACTTTTTCATATACATCTTGATTCTATTCGATATATTAAAAAAAAAACAGTATTGGAATGATCGCGAAAAATGAGGCAGCTAATTTATAAATTGTCGTTCTAAATAAATTATCGGAATTAATGAAAGCGATGCATTTTGATTATTTCGGTAAAAGCGGTCATGTAGCTTTATCGTAATTTTGACCGTACTATTTTTGAGAGATCTGTTGATACGTTTAGTTTGAGGGCGAGAATGAATGACACTGAATAAATGAGAGAAATATAGAAAGAGATATAAGAGATAAGAAAGAAAACGAGAAAGAAATAGCAAACACGATAAGGTTCTATTCTAAAAATCTATATATGATAGATAGATATATGTATCGGAAAATGCAGATGTATTTACTAAGAGCTTTTGCGATGGCAGAGGAAAGAATGTAAAGCGAGCGAGTAGTTCCCAAATGATGGAAAAAGATCCACTATATTTTCCAACGAATAAAGCTTTCAAGTAGGAGCTCAACGAATATGCTGCGAATTTGTGTTAGCGCCAACAATGTAATTGCAAGACAGGTCAATACGGGCTTGCTCGTGTTAGATGAAAATTTATGCCGTTGGATTTGCATCAATCGGGAACTATATAGCTCAAATGGCGTGCAAAATTGTCGGCGAGAAGTTGGAGAAGCGAATTTCGTGGCCCTGCGATCGAGAATTGACGTTCTTCGGCGATCGGGTTCGGCGATATGTTTTAGATCTTAAGGCGTTATGTAGGCGTAAAAAATTTATTTAAGAAGATTATATTTAAAATTATAGACAGGCATGTCTAAAACTTGCGTTGACGCGCAATGCTGAAGAGTGCGCCTGCAATGATTCGTTCGCCGTTTCTGCGTGACAGAAAAACGAGGCGATAATTTCGACTCTTTCATTGATTGAAAAAGAAAAAGAGCTTTCGTGTTTATTATATGTTTTTCTCGCAATCTATCAATCATATTTATATTGTCAGCCGCTGGTAGAATATCCCGCGCGCAGAAGAACGCTCGAATCGCGAAATCGAAGACCAGATGAAAACCTGTCAAGCGTGCAAGTCGCTGCTGCGATTTTACTCAATCTAGTCGAAATTGATAAACTAATGTTGGCACGACAAAATGGACGGTAAACGATTTTGGAACTTACTTTTGTCATTGGTTGAGCATTATTATTATACACATTATTATAACATATTATTATATTATAGATATATACACGTCCATATTGTCTTTAGATCAACTGAAAAGTATATTAGAATGCAATTTAAAGAAAAAAAGCCAATCCGGTCTTCGTAAAAAGCATGAATATTAAATGAAACATTGCATAATACTTCAATGATCTTTTTCGGTCATCATGAATGACTCGTCTTCGCAGGGCAACCAATTCGCTGTAACGAACGTACTATTGCATTAAGAAGAGAATAATGTGCTGCAATTAGATCGTTAATCAGTCCGAAGGTGTGTTACAGCTTTGTAAGAAAAGAGAGAAAGAGAGAGTGTCGTGTGAATGAGAGGGAAACATGCAGGGGTACAACTATGATGGAAAATGAACGATACGAGAAGTAATTGTGACTATAGTTCAATCACCCATCGCAGAACCCCCTTAAGCGAGAAGAGAAGGGAATGATCGCGGGAAAATAAGCGAATAGCTGTAGGAAATTGCGAAACAAGAGCAAATAGCGCGCACGAGGGAGAGACGAGAAAGTAGGTTTTGAACCGAGAGAGCCTTGTGTTAAGTGCCTTCAAAAGTACGACTTAGATTTTAGGCTATAGATGAAATGAAACAAAAGAGGCGCTGGGCGCGTCCAGCTGTGAACGGATTTTTACGGTATTATTCAACCGGGTGTCGTCAATTTCTGCACACGATGAAGCTACTCGACGTACATCTTAAAAAGAAAAAAATATATGTATAAATTTTCGACTCTTTTTTTTTCTTTTAATTACGTCAATTACTATGAGCTCTCCTATTTATCAAAATAAATTCTAAAAACACTAAGAGTCGTATAACGTTTGGTTTAAATTGCGATAGATTAATGAAATGTACAAGTGAGAAGAACTTGACGATTACAGTTTTTCCTGAAATTACTAAGCCTATTTTCCTTCCGTACAATTTTTTTATAACAATGTGAAGGCCTAAAGATTCATTTTAAGAATGATACTCTTTAAAAGAGGAAGATATAAAAGCTAAAGATTTTTGCGACGAGTAATTTTATCAGCTGAAATCCCCGGCGACATCCCGCGTACATCTCGAGACCAGTGATATTTTTTAGAAATTATTTATTTATGCTGAAGGAAGCGGAATTTAATCTCAATCACTTATCATTATACTGCCAATATATCCGCTAGGACGTACTCAACCTTCGTTCGATCCATTTTACACAATCAACCATGCCCTTCGCGTGACATTTTTCTTTCCCGGCTTTCGCAACAATCGCAATATATGTGTGTGATTCTTTGCATTTTAATTTACGTCAGTCCCGTATTTATTTTTACATAAATCATGTTTCTTACACATCTTTATTGTTCTTGCAACGTTATTTTCCACGAGACACGAGTATGCAACACTTTCTTCGGGTTCCTTTGCATTTCGACTTTTTTTTCGTTCGTCTTTAATTGACAGTACAATTATCTGTAATAAATAATAGCGAAGTCTAAATCGCGTCACGAGCGCGCGATTTGAGCACCGAGTGCGAAACGTCGCTTCGATCTGCGTCCGAAACTCTGTCTCATTTCCATTTCGATTTGATCGAAGTCAATCGGTCAATATTCACGATATACCGATTTATTATGTGTTAAAACGTACTGGATCACATCTGCAGATAATATCATGAACATCTTTATTTTTTAAGAGGACCTTCGATGGACGTTCCGCGCTCGAATTTAAGTACGATACTCTTTAGTACAAGCACAGTACTCGACTGTACAGAAATAGATAGAATGAAAGAGCAAAAAAAGGAAGAGAGTGAGAGAAAGATAGAGCGAATGAGCAGAGAGTATGAGCGAGTGTGAGAGAGAGAGAGAGTGAATGAAAGGGGAACACGTAAAAATAACACAATTACAACTTCCGCTCAGCGCCTCAAACGCAAAACATACTACTTGTAATCGTAACTTCTTTGTCGCCATGTATTTGCCAACGAACGAATGATTTATTAATTATTATTTTTCCTTTTGCCTTCATTTTATATTAATATTATTTAGAGAGCAACAATTATTAACGACTACGCTATGATGATAACGATCTTTCTAGATACTTTTTTGCTTGTTCTCTTACGACAAATTCACAACGACACGTACACATATATACACACACGTAGAGACGTACACACATATACGTATATGCACGGACATCACGTGCATATATATACAATGCGAGATGTGAACATCTGTAAATATATATCCGGAGATCACTCATTTGTGGTAAGAGAGCATGATTTAGCGGAGTGCGAACTTCATCGTCGCGTCGCCGTTTATTGGCGTTCGTTTGTATCACGTAAGAAGAGTCGCTTGCTTAAGGAACTCACAGGGAACGCTGGGTCGGTCTCGAACTCGCGTTGGAACTCACACTTCTCGTTCATATGCATTGTAAAGAAATCGGAAGAAATCCGTATCGCGAGGAGAGAGACTCGCGAGATTCCGCGTTGATCGCGACAGACCGAACGTTCAAGTTCTGTTCTTTCTATTACAGTACTTCCTTTCCGTTTTGTTTCTGTATACACATATCATCTTTTGGACCTTTCGAACATTCCAAAACGCTTGTTTCCCTCTTTTTTTTTGTCAATTTGTAGAGCGCCTTGTATTCAATTTAGAGCAAAATAAAGTCTAGAAAGGCAATATCCCAGCCGCGTTTTCTACATCCCCATAATTCTTATTTCTTACAGATTGACGCAATGATCTTATCTTGAGAAAAGTGATAGACGAGCGAGCGATAGTAAAAAACAATTTCTTTCAAGAACTTTGAGATTGAGTGAGATTTGAAACAATTCGTGTACCGGCAGTAATTTTATAGTCAATGATATTGGACATTCGAACATATTTGTTATTAATAACTTGTTTAATTAAATAGAGGAAACGGTCTAAGTAATTAAAAATATGATTGACATATATAATTTAGCACTTGTATTTTAAAAAAGGAAGAAGATTTATTAATCAGAATTTAAAAAATTATATCGATTTGTAATTCTAAACCGTATTCAGCATTTTTTTAATCTCTATATTTTAAAGTGAATGTCTAAAACCAGATAATGACAAAAAAGCATGTCTTCAAAATGACAGAAGATTCAACATTTCGGAGAAGAAGATTTTAAGGACAAGCACTGAACTTCTTTGGAAATGATTTAATTACTATTTCCGCATACTAACTAGTTTAATTTTTTGCAGGTGCTGCAATTGGCGGCGTAAGTTTCTACGCGGAAGAAGATTCATGAAGTTTCTTCCTGTTTCGTTCCTCGAAAATATGAAATTGACAAAGGATAAGAAGCGTCATAGAACATTTCGAAGAAATGTAATTATTAAAAATAAAAAGCTACAAGAAAATTAATTTACAAACATTATTGCCCTAATCCCTAATATTGCTTTCCTGATGTTGATTACATTTTATTTAAAGCGGATATATAAAATTAATTATGAGTTTCAGAGAGAAAACCGTGGTGTCGATGGAAACTGGCAAGGCAGAAGTGCATAAAAAATTCTACGATTTATCATCAATCTAGAATTTCTCCAATATGGTGTGATGAAATAGTAGTAGCAGGAGTTAAGCTTTGCATCTTGATGAAAAAGAATATTTTAGAATCACGCAACGTTGAAGAAAATAACCCAAGATTTGCTGATTCTAAAATCTTCTGTCATTCCGATGTAAAATTACTATTCAAAACTGATTTTATTTTAGGGTTGCATTTCAGCGAATTTCATAAGATATCGCGACATATCGATTCATACTTCACACACGTTCAATCAGGAACTTTCTCAGCTAGACATTCGTGAGAAGGTCCCCTTCCCAATGAGAGTAGATAATTATTGTCATCGTCGAAAGTTGTTCCCATCCCTCGATTCCGCTCCCGACACCACATGCTCGTTGTTGCTAAGCTTGAGATCTTGAATGTCTTTTTTTTTTGTTGGCATGGCCCGCGCCGTTGTAAAGAGTACAGTAACCACGCGTGGTCCCTGCCTAAAAGACGGGGAACACCGCGCATGTACAGCCAACAGATCGCAATACTAATCGTACCGTCGACACGTCTGCTTGCGTCTTTTGCAGGTTTCTTCGCCGGCCTCGGTTGGACCGGCGACGGCTCGCGGCGCGTTTCGAGGAGCGCGAACTCCGCGACGACGACGTCGTCGTCGACGGCTGCGAGCGACGTGCCGGCACCGCTGACGCCGCAGCGTCGTCCTCGTCTACATTGTCCGTCGCGGCATGCGGCCAGCCGCAACAACAACCACCCCAGCATCAGCAGCAGCGGCGACGGCCTGGTGCATCACGATCGCCGGCACAATTGCTCGAGATGCGGCAAGAGTTATAAAAATGCGTACATCCTGAAGCGGCACTTGCTGTACGAGTGCGGCAAGGCGCCGTCCTTCAGTTGCCCGCATTGCGCCTTCAGCTCCAAATACGAGCGCAATCTCAAGGCGCACATTAATCACCGGCACGTCGATCTACAGCCGGCGTTATCCGGCATCGTCGTCAGTCAGCGAGAAACGCGTCATCAGCACGGCAGGGAGTGACTCGTCAGAGTCTGCGAGGTCGCGATGTAAAGCCAGAATGGTATTTTTGATAGGATCTGAAATCGGTTGCGGTCGCAATTCGCGATTGAGGCTGAAAATACATGCCAAAATGCGAGTGTCAAATTTACATCAGATTTATACCGACGACTATCGTTCAGATATTCGCAAGACGACTACGAGAAGTGAAGAGATACAAGAATGCGAAGAACGACAAATTTTTCCTACGAATATCTGAACGATACCTTTACGTTTTGTGAACACTGAGTCTCTAATGAATTAAAAAATATCAGCTTTTTTTATTATTTTTTGAAGATTTTCGAAGATACTGGTAGAAATTAATTTGCGAATGTTTTATTTGCACCCTGAAAAGAATCAAGAAATTTGAAAAATATCTTTTTTTATTTAGACTTTTAATTTATTTTTTTTACTACGTAATAAACAAAAAATATATATTATTTTCATCATATGATTGCTAATTAGTCGCATTGTCGTACAAAGTTGTACGATGAACTGAGTTTCCGTTGAGTTTATCAAGTTCTTATTAGGTTAATTCTAAAATATAACGTTATTCGCTTTCTTACAGCCAAGGTGAGTGCCAAAGATTTAATTTAATTTTCCTTCTTAGAATATGCTCTCTTTTTATTTTTCACATTACCTATTATCACGTTTTATTGCTTATAATGGAGATTATATTCTGCTTGTCATATGACAAGTAATTTAAAATAAGACGGATATTTGAGGAATCTATACCGAGAATGCGTTTTTGTCTGGCACTGGAATGTTAGCGATGTGCATTACATAAGACAATATGTATTTCAACCGCTAAATATTAAGATTTTAAAAGTCCCTTGTTCAATGTTTATTTTTCAGAGTAGGATTACGGCAAGGCTTATTTGCCGCCTGTACGATATTATAGAATGAAAGGACAAGGAGAGATGAACGTTTTAACTAAGAAAATGATAAAGTAAATGTTAAAAAAAACATTAGTATTCGCCAACGTGGCGCGAAGTTAGTACTTGTTGGTTCCCGTTTAACGATATATAAATAGATAAAAAGTCAAATAAAAACATTGTTGAATATTGCAGACTTGTGAAAGAGTGCTAAAAAAGTGTGAAAAATCGCGTTCTGCTTTTTTAATTTTGTCACGATTGACATGAATATCTAAGTGTCAAATATCGCGGGACAGACCTTCATTTTTCGAGTGCCTCATGCGCTACCTACTTTTTTCAGACCAATCCAAAGACATAACTAAGAGCAATTCATTAAAAAAAAAAAAAAAAAAAACACTTTTTTGGGACATCTCCGAGTCTTCTGCAAATTGGGCTGCAAATTGCCCAATTATTTTTATACTAATTATAAGTGATTATGAGAATCGCTAATGAGATCTGACTGTAAAGTTCTTCCACTTTAATCGTCAGTCAAACAGAGCGAAATTCTCGACGCAACGAAATACCCCGACACACGTAGATTACCGATCCTAGCTATATCTAATTCAGTCTAGCTTAAGGATTGTTAATCAAGTCTAGTCAGCCCAGTCTTTTTTCATTGTCTTCGGGCGTTGATCTATGAACGATAAAGAGAGATCTTGGTGGCATGTATATTTGTATGTGTATGTGCACATATACATGCATATACATACATATATTTGATGAGTGAATAAATTTATTGCACTTGAACCAATATAAATAAAATTATTGGCAATGTTACTAATATACCTACATCGGTTACTAATTATTAAATCGCGATAATAAAATCATAATTTTCAGAAATATTTGCAATAATTAAGCAGTAAAAAATAAGTGGAAATTGTAACGTACAATCCACATCTGCAATAGACAAATATAAAGCAATCTATCCTTCCATTAATGTCCTTTTCTCACGGATTATGCCAAGATTTCTAATATTTTAGTGTCGAAAGTACATTCATTGTTACCGCCCGAAACAAGACTAAATAATCCTTATCTATCGTAGAATTGTGTGTAGATTGACTAATAGAACTAATAGATACATAAAAAAAAATTTCCCTATAACCCAAAAATATAATCGTTGGCGATTCGACGTTTTATAACGTAAAGACAAAATTGATATCGAAAGGTATATTTAATATATGGGAAGTTCATTAGTCGTGTTTGTTCGCGTCTTTCTATCTAAATTAGAATCGTCTAGTTTAAAAAATGGCCTAAACAGGTCGCATACATACACAAAACCTACTCTACATTATTACATTCAAGATAGAAAATATATTTAAATCAAAAAGGTACATATATCGTATGTATTATATATATCATATATATACATATTATACGTATAATACCGATAATTTGCAATGATATATTACGACATAAATTATAAGCCATTTATTCTGCAATTAAAGAAAAGAGTGTCTTTCTTGGTCGGGACAGATAATCGAGTAAACTCGTTTTTAATCTATTTCTACGGAAAATTTATAAGACTTTACATGACATGTTACAATTAAGTATAATCGAATAATTTTATTTAACAATTAGTTAGAATAAAATTTATTTGATTTCTTTGTACACAACTTGTACAATAACAGATTTGCTCTCTGTTAGATTAGAATAAATTACTGTTACAGAACACGAGATATTTTCTTGGAAATATAAGAAGTTCGATAAATACGTAATTATTTATAAGATGAAAATTGATATCTCTTTTCTTTCATCAAAACCGATGTAGTTTTCATTCTGTCTGTTATGGATAGTTAACGATATTAACTCTTCATTACATTGATTTCCGCATATTATTCTGATAATTAATAATAAAAATATCAATATGAATTACAATTGATATAAATACCAATACAACGAGGCGACGCAAGCATCGTTTCAGAAATTACAGCCGAGAAACGTTTGCGAAAATTTTGATAAAATAATTCGCGCGTGAGCCTAACATATGAGCTTCCTTCGAGATCCAACGAATTCGAGAAGACATAAAATCAAGGACCAAAGGATCGACAAAGAACTCTCTTTATTCTAGTCAAACCTCGTCCCGACCAAGAACAAAGTGAACAACCATATTATAGAACAACCTTAGGATTATTGAAGATCTCGTATTCTACAGATCTAAAAGATCTTTGAGTGTTACTCTCTTTCTCTCTTTCCATATTTATCTTCTCGTACCTATCTATTTTTCTCTTTGTGCTAGAAATTCATAATTCTCGAGCTAAGCTCTTTCCTATATCTTGAAGAAGTTTCTTGAAGAATAATCTCAATTTAGACGTCATATCGACGATCGATCTATATCTATTCGCATTGATCTATCGACTATCTTTGAACTAAGCTCACTCGATTGTCCGATATTTCACGATCGCGATTGTCCGATCGGTATTCCTGATATGAGACCTAATTATTTGGATCATCGACTATGACAGTAGCGCAATGAAAAATTCAATGAGCAATGAGCAAATATCACGGATTTTTCGCGCAAAATATCGATCGGGATTGCTCGTGAAGAAAAAAAAAACGCGCGACTGCAAACCTCTCAGCTTCCACGTGCTCCTCCTCTCGTTGACTTTGAAAATTTCGAAAGGATTTTACACGTCCGAGCGATCTTACGTTTCCGCTGACTCGTGTCGTCCTATATTTTTCCTTTCCTCATCTTTCTTACGAAAAAACGAATTACTGATAAGGGGATTCTCGTGTGTCGTCCAAATCGACTTCATGTGCCTAAAAATGTGATCAAAACACGCTGTTGTAAAATGCGACGCTCGTGCGTCGCATCGTCTAGTTTTCTTGTTGTATTACAGGAATTCATCGATTCCCGCGTATTATCATCCTTCCGTTTTCGGAGAAAGCGAATACTCTGATATTCGACACAATTTATAGGGGCGAACAGTAAGTTATTCGATGATATCTGTTTCAGCAATAAAATCAAAACGGAGTACATTTTTTACTATGCGTAAGACAAAAGGCAAGAAAATTATTATATACATATTTAACATCCTAAAATCCATGAATACTTTCTTTACTATATCCCAGAAATGTCTATTATTACAGATATAATCGAATCCGCCGTTTTATCTATGAATCCGTGTTTATATGTAATATAAATACGAGCTATAAATATAACAATTTTGTTAAAACTGCAGCGAAATTGAAAATTATTATAAACATGTTTTTCTAATTAGTATGAAAGAAAATCAAGTTTACGTCTAATTACGACGTAACAGAAGAAATTTTATGCGCGTTATGAAAGTACAATGTTAATCCATCAATAAATTTCAGTTTTTATCAGATTACGGTTGTAATGTTTTTTTAATCAAAATTAACGCGCGCGAATAGCAAAATGTTCTTTCCACATGTCACGTTGCAAACAAACTTTTGAGAATAATTACGGGGATAAGCGGATGCATTTATCTGTTGTAATTTTTCATATACGTATACGTGCAAAATGCGATCGACGTTGTTATATACAGTGATTAATACAGCGTAACATCGACCCTATACGAAACGTGAAAGCGAACGGAATGTGTCTTCCAAGTTTTCCATGTTATCGAAGCAGAGTAGAGCCGAAGTACAGCACGAGAGAGGAAAGCTCTGTGCGCGATTTTGCGATTAAATATGTGAGAGCAAAGCGAGATATACACAGTGATGGAAAGACTGAAAATAGAAAAAAAAAACAGTGGGAAGGAAAGTGCGAAGTGAGAGGTATACATTTGTTATTAACGCGTTACAATGTGAAATATTACGTGCGATTGTCTCATCGATCTGTGTTACAACTGTCCTCTCGCAAGTCGACTAGAAATTTCCAATTACAATTTCTCAAGTCTTGAAAATAAATTCTGAATATTAATCTTACTTATGTTAACAATTATTTTCTGATAAATTACAAATCTCATCGTTGCACTGTAAAGTCCGTCTATTAAAATTGGTGGATTTATGTTTAATGACATCAGCCCTCACAGAAGTACAAAAATAGTTTTTACTTTCAAATAAAATACCATAGCGAAGATGGTAATCAAATTTACTGATATAATTTCATGGTAGCAAATTTAAGATAGCAATCTAATAATGATGGTGTTGATGATAATTTCTGTCGCTTTGCGAGACGTAATTGAAAAACAAATCATAATTAATTCGCACGCATTCGCGTTCATCTTGCGATTTTTGTGCCAATATAAATGAGGCCAGCTATTATGCAATACTCGAGTCATCGTGCAAGCCAATGAAGAATGGCTGTACACGAGATGCCTATAGAATTATTTTGAAGTCACCTTATATACAGATATAAGAAAATAAAGAACTATATATATATATATATATATACAGAGATGAAAAAGCAGATTCTATATACATATATTATATATATACACGTATATGAATACACGTAGAACATACGCGCAACTATATATGTAAATATGCATTACAATACATATGGGTGTCCCGTAAAGACAGTAACAACGCTTAAGAATCAATTCTTGAGATTATTTTAAGACAAAAATTTTAATATCAAAATACTCGGACTATAATAGTTTTTGAACTAGAAGTATTTATAATTAGCGAATGAGATAGCCTAAAGTTCGCGCGCTCAGGTGTGGTACAACGAACAGTGTTAAGATACGGAACTAGCAGCAGATTTCATGTTGCAAATGTAAAGTAACAATGACATTTTATAAAGTATAACATGATACATAAAATGTAAGCATTTTATGTATCATGTTATACTTTTTTCTTTTATAATATTTTCAATTAAATTTTATCTGCATAGACAATGCAGTTGCAAACATTGGTAAAAGCAAACTTATTTTTTCTGTATATGTAATTTCGACATTGATATTGACAAGAAGAGCGACTGTCAACTTTTGCCTTTAGCATTGTGCGTTGTACCATATCTGAGCGCGCCAACATTAGGCTACCTCATTTGCTAACTATAAATTCTTGTAATTCAATAACTATTATAGCCTGAATATTTTGATATTAAGATTTTTGTCTTAAAATAATCTCAAGAATTTACCATCAAGTGTTGTTACGATCTTTACGGGACACCCTGTATATATACATATACGTGTATGATTTTGGATACGCGGGCGAAACAAGTCCAAAGGGACAACGCGAAACCAAAGAGATACCTCTAGTTGTTAAGGTGATTGATGATAATAATTAGTATGTAAGCGTTTTGGCTCCTCTCCTTTGTTGGGAGGTCTTCCGGTTACATAACTATATAAATAGAGGATAAAAAAATATAACGGGAATTCCACTTAACACCACGGTACGGCGATTTTTCATATTATGGCACTTTAATAGCATAAGAAAAAGTTTACGTCCGCGTTATAAAATGATCATAATTTGTATGTTATTGCAATTTTTCCATATACATTATTTCGTTTTAAGGCGATGCTGGAGCCTCCTGTTTTACCGATTAAACATATATAATTTTTGTAACGTAATCATTTCTTATTGGTTTTGAAGGCTAGAAAACCCTTCTCCAGAATTAAAGCATAAGCATTAAATTCAGTCTGGAATACAGAATTTATGT
>VBVR01003330.1:0-18077 GCA_011638315.1 Tetramorium parvispinum
CATATAACATGTATATGTATAATTGTTAATGATGAAGAACGGAGATAAAAAATATTTAAAAAGACATCTTAATTTACGATACAAAAGTAATAATTTGAAAAAATGAAGAATTGCATTGTATTGTTATTTATTTAAAAATTTACTTTAGTAGCAAATATGCAAAGAACTATAGTACGTACTGAACACATTCTAAATCTGAATCAAATTTTTTATATGTGGCTATTATCCTTTTCGTAGATTTCTTTACGTATTCCCATGGACTGAAGAACCATAATGTAAGACACAGACATACTCATGAGCTGTAATAAATATTAAAAATCTCTTTCATTTATACGATTAATCTAAATAAAATTGACTCTAATATTCCTTAGCATACCGTAGCAAAACCTTCTAATGATGCGTCAAATAAACCTCCAGCTGTCAAAGCACTCCTTTTGTTACTTCTTTGCATTATAAATAGTATTAATTTTTGCATATATATTGGCGCAGCATACCATTGTGCATTATATCTGTTGACACGTTTATAAATATACATATACATATATGGCAATTAATATCGAATGATTTATTTGATTAGATAAAATCCTTAAGTAATCAAATAAATTTGTTTATTGTTATAAAATTTTGAATTTGAAAATTATAGTCAACGAGATAAATTATATATTATGAGTTATTCACATATATTACAGCGAGCATTAGAATCGCTAGAAATATATTATAAGTGTACTAAAAAAGTTATGAAATATGAAAAGTGTGTGATTAATACTCACGTTGCTTGACAAATGCTACTACTGCTATCTATAACAGTCTGTCCAACATAATTTCCCAGAAATATATAATATAAATGTATGAATATGATAACGCTATATATTAATATTTCTATTTCATCCAGGGATGTTACTGCGTTAATAAACTTGAATCGAACATACATTAATTATATACTTTTTGTGTAATTTCATATTGTATTTGCATTTGCACTTACATTAAAGACACTGAGACTCGTCGAAGCCACACCAAATCCTAATAACACGAAATATAATGTCGCAAAACTATCCGTCATAATATTGGCCAAACTTTAACAGCAAAATGTGTATTTATTACCAATTCATTGCAATAATATTTAAAGCCTTTGCACTGAGTCCTTTTTGCGAGGATTTTTAGATGTATCTAATCGTAAGAAAAATAGCAGTTTATTAGATTCTGCTGTTTTCAACATTGTTTATAAGATAAGTTATCTTTTGTATGAACACAGATTAATATTTCGGAAAATAATTTTGTCCAAGCAAAATAAGTTTCGAGCGCAAAGGAATAATATATTTTAATACTAACTCTATAGCTGTACGATGAGCATATACAGCATGAATTAATTTATTGTAAAGTGTATATTTAATGTCCTTTGGCACTAGTTGTACGCTTTCGTCAAATACGTGCTCTATTCGATGGCTATGAAAATATGATGGATACTACTTGTTACGTTGATTCTTTAAAAAAATTAATGTGTGTTATTTAACTCACATTTTTACCTGGCAATTTTAAACATAGCGCATGTATGCAATACATATGCTATGAGTATTGTAGCGACAGCCGCTATTGTGATACATCCGGCATATTGAGTTAAGAAAATATGTGTCACAATAGCAAAGTAATATGTTCTTTCGTCGACAAAGTACTCCACGTCAATTAGTAATCGCCACGGTCGCGATTCATTCATCGGTATAATCACATCGAGTACGTGGGGTAGAAAACTTATTAATAAGAATCCCGATGAACTGAGAATAACCAAAACTAAAGCAAGCGAATTATGCCACATAGTATGAAATATTATTTTATATTTTGTTAAAGGAAATCTATGGGGTAAGAAAAAGAAACTACAATTTAATTGTATTTGCATTAATTTAAGTGTGCAATTGTTTTTAGAAAATTTATATAACGTATGTAAAATAGGTATGTAAATTAAATATTTTAACAAAAATATAAATATAATGTGTTATGTGCACACAAAATAAATTAGTATCTATATAAAAGTAATATACCAAAAGAAAAAGAATTGATTGGAACAATTAACATTTGATTTTATATTTTACATGTAAACCAGATCGTATATAATTTTGCATCGCCTGCATATCTTCGTATCACTTCTAATTCCGCTTGAGCCTTTAACATATTCCAATCGTATTGAACTCTTTCGAAGATATATTTGATCTACGATCACAAATAAAATACCTTATTCTGTAAATTGTGTTTGTGATATTATAGATTTTATTAATTACTTTTTAGTACTTTTATGTAATCATAATGATACTTCTTTAATATATTAAATTATGTCATATGTGAGATTATTTAAATTAAGAGATGGAAAAAATAAAATAAAGAAAAAATTTTATTACAACAAGAAATCTTGCAAGAACAGAATTTTAAATGCATTAAGACTAAATGAACACTTACATTATCACTAAGGAGGAGACATGCGTTATATTTAATAATATAAATACAGTTAATAACGATAAACATACAAATTTTAATAATACAGTTGAGATTGCACTGTTTTACAAGTAATGTATTGCACTGAAAAACAGTACGTTTATTAAACAATTATGGTATAAAGATGAATAAACATTGATTTATATAAAAATGCATCCATTTTATGTTATAAACAATTGATAATATTAGTATCAATTATTTTACATAAATTTTTATTTTAATAAATAAGACATACATGAAGTAAAAAATGGAATACCTGGCATAATAGAAAGGATATGAACAATGTTTGAAAAAAGATTATTTGAGATTTTTTCAAAATTGAAATTTGAGAAGGCCACAGACCGAGGGATAGCAAAAGAATTCTATTCAGTTTATAGTACTGTTCTCCAACGAAGTCCATCTTCGGCGAAAGCTAAAATACGTATGTCAGGTACGACATCGCGAAAGTGTGTTTCCCCCTCCATGTATCGAATTTAGACATACGATGAATATTTCTTTCTCAGGTACATAGGATAATTAGGTGACATTTTAGTTTACCATGGGATAAACAGCAGATGTATGAAATTTATAAAGCACCACTAAGGGGAAAATGGGTAAATAAAGAAGATTAAATTTTTCTTCATTTTCTCTTGCTAGCTTGAATAAATTATAGAACTAACGTTCGTAGATCGAACATAAGGAATATTATTAAAATTGATAATCTATTATATATACTGTATTTTTGCATTTTTTGTATCTACTTTTTCCTTAGATACATTTGCTTATAATGCCTGTGTAACAACTAAAAGTTTTGCGGACGTAGATAATTTTATTAGGATACGTGTTAACTTTGCTGTAATGCCGCATATCATACAACGTTTTTATAATATATATGCAATAGTAACATCGTTCCTATTTCGTGTCGATTAATGCAAATAAATAAAATCGCATTTAACAGTGTAATGATTTAACAAATGTTTTTATAGAAATATAGAAAATGCAGGTACACATGACACAGTTCTTTGTTCATGTGTAAAAAAGGAGTTACATGCTATTCTGATTACCTTTCCATGAAATCTGGTATGTTCAATAATGCGATGTTTTGTTATTTCTATGAATGCTAGATTTTACATTTTTGTTTTTGTTATTTTCTTAATGCTAATTTATGAAATTTGTTTATGTAACATACATATCTTAATACGTTTCAAACTTAACGCTATTTCGAATATTTCGAGAACTGAATGAATAATAAATACATATAACATATGTAACTTTATATGTGTATAAGCTCTTTTTATTTCTATTAAGTAATAGAAATAAAATTAATCATTATATATGCAAAGAAACCATGATAAAGTGTATCTGTAAATTTATGAAGTGATTATTATTTTCAAGAATTCTCTTCATATTACAATTTGAAAATTATCTCTTTTTATGTTATATTTTCTTAATAAATTTTCTTTTATTAGTGTTCCTTATTGCATGGGGCGCATATACATACATTCTATGGTAAACTTTTTATTTAGGTCATTTAGTATAATATTTCCACTATTGCACATGTAACACATTATTGTGTAAAATATTTCATAAAATCATGTATTAATACTTAAATATGATGTGTAATGTATTTAAATTAACGTAAAAATATTGCTACTTTTTTCTCAATAATAATAATAAAATTATAATTTCATAAATATTTTACGCATATATGATATAATAAAAAAATTAGTCTTAACAATGAGTACAGCCTCGATAATGGTTAGGAATAAGTTTATTTTAAATCCAATATATACTAGTAGTTTTACGTCATATGCTGCATTTACATAATAAAAATAATCTATCTGCTTCGTTAGCATCTTATTCTTCAGCTCTTTTGTTTGACCTGGAAATATTAGGTCAGATAGAACATTGTAATTATTTATTGTGAGTTACACAGATCTTGTGCATTCTACTGTCATTTCTATATTATCACTCTCTCCTATATTACTATCATATCTCCAATAAATTTATATTCATCTATATATGCAACTTAGATTAACTAAAAGAAACGATATTATATTCTAATTGAGTTTTGTCTATGTGCATACAATAATATTTAAAAATATACATATGTATATTACATATAATTATCTCCTCAAAAGTATATAATATAATTTCCATTGTATATACATTACAGATTTAAATAAATATGACAGACAAAAGAAGTTGAGTCATATAAGTAAATATGTTACTTATTCGTAACATAATGCAACTTGTAGACGCGATTCCAAATAGAAGTAAAAAGGTATATACACCACACATCTATAAATCTTAAGAAATTATCTATAATCCTTTAGGTATAACAAAATATTTGTGTTTAATAATTTTCTATCTATTTTATATCTACGTTACAAATTAAAGTCTTTATGCGTAACTTCATTCGTGCAAACTTATTAATTTAATCAATCAATAATAATAATAAAAATATATAGATTTATATAGATAACAGTGTACTTCTTCTATGGATGTGAACTGCACGACAAATGCTCTCAAACATAAAATAAGTTCTATAATGTGCAGGAATTTGCAGTGTATTTTCTGTCACAGTATTCTGAATTAAATTGCTGTGAACAAAATTAATTTACACAAAATCAATAATTTAAACTAAATTGTATAATAAAATTATTGTAAGTATCCACTTGGCAATTTTTAATGTTGCCCAACTGTGTCTGACAATCGTAAAAGAGAATATACAAGCAGTAATTGTCAAATAAATTGCAATCGTCGGTGCTATAATTTTGAATACTAAATATAAAAGATAATATTGTTGTTCATCAACAAAGAATTCATAAAGTATTTTCAATTTACATGGTCGAGTTTTATTCAACGGCATGACTGCATTAAGAATAATAGACATACATTCGATGATTGCAAGAATAAATATAACTAAATCGCTTCGGGCTGGAAATGGTAATAATAATAGAATATAATTTTTTGAAAATAGAGTGAATGTTATAATTAAAACATATATAAAATAAGAATTAGAAATATGGTTTTATTTCTGATTCTTCTACCATTCATAATTAATTCAAAAAGATAACACTGATATGCATCTTTTTCTAATATTTTTATTTCATTATTGTTTCTTATCGCCTTCAAGTGTAACATGATATCTTCCATTACTTACTTGTTTAATCTATTTGCATGAAGTAATTCATCTGAAGCAATTCATTAATTCAGTAATTCATTAATTCGTTATTTGCTAAACAAAATTTTTATTTTAACATTTACACATACAAAATTTGAGAAAATATAAGTAATACTAACAATTTTAGCATTGAAATTGAAGGCATTATAATTAAAAAAATAAATAATAGTATGAAAAATATACATAAGTTTTTTAATAATTAATTTCGTGTCATATTCTGTCGTTAGAAATATCGTGAATTGAAAAGAATATGTTAATAGCAGTGATAACATTATTTTATTTAATAAGAAAAACTGCAAAATAAGATAAATTAAAAAACATCTAAAAAAAATATACAAGAAAAAATGTACTAAAGAAAAAAAACCTGTCTGACTTCGCAAGATATTCAGTTTTTGATAAGGCTACAAACAAGAAATTGTTAGCATAATCCGAAGCAAGTTATAATAACGTTTACTGATAAAAACCATTCTACCGAATGAATGAAACTGCTTTCTCAGAAAAAGTTTATCACCTAAAACAAACGTCTTTACATACAAACGTCGTCAAACATACTGTTTTCGTTTCTATAAAATTCAACGTGCATGGAAAACTTATGGCGAGATAATGCTATGTAATTTAATAATTTATAACTATAATACGATGCATTAGCGAAATGTTTTGGATATAGCACACATTGTTTAATGGTACTATAGCAGTTTACGTAATTCATTGCGTCATTATGATAAACTACTAAATTATAGGACATTATCTCGCCGTAAATTTTACATGAACGCAACATTTTCTAAAAAAGAATATCGTTACTATATTTGAGGATGTTTATATATAAAGACGATTGTTTTACATGCCAAACTATTATTAACAGAACTGTTCCATTCATCAGGCGAAATGGTTTTTATCGGTGAACCCTACTATAACTTGCATCGGATAATGTTATCGATTCTTGGTTTGTGGCCTTATCAAAAACTAAGTATTTTACGAATTCAGGCAATTTTCTTCTTCAGTACGTTTCTCTCCTTTCTAATTTTTCAGGTATTCCTTAATTAATTTTATTTTACAGTCTTTTCCGCCATTAACATGAAGATGCTGTACTGTCATTAATATATTCTTTTTAGTTTACGATATTTCTGACGACAGAATACGACGCGGAATTTATTTTTAAAGAACTTACGTATATTTTCCCTTCTCTCATTTATTTTCTGAATTATAATTGCTTTTATTTCAACGCGAAAATCGTAAGTATTGCATATATTTATCATATCCTACGTTAATTTTAGTACTAATTTTATTTGATGAATTACGAGTTAATGATTTGTATTACATTTTATATAATCAAAATAGATTAAAAAAACAATGGAAGAAATCAAGTTGGACTGGAAGGCGATAGAAGACAATAATGAATTGAAAATATTAAAAGAATATGGATATGAGTGTTATCTTTTTGGATTAATTGTGAACAGTAAGAAAAAAATCAGAAATGAAACTATCTTTAATTCTTATATTTTTTATATATGTCTCAATTATAATATTAAAAAATATATTTTAAAAAATTATTTTTCATTTACTGTTGTCATTTCCAGTTGTATCCGGTTCGGCTATGTTTATTTTTATAATCATTGAATGTATACCTATTATTCTCGATGCAGCTGTGCCGTTGAATGAATCTCGACCACGTAAATTGAAAGTACCTTATGAACTTTTTTGTGATGAAGAAGAATATTACCTTTTGTATTTAATATTCGAAATTGTAACAGTGACGGTCGGAATTTGGTCGACTATTACCACTTGTACATTCTTGGTTTCAATTGGAGGACACACTTGCGCAAAATTTAAAATTGCCAGGTATGGGGATAATAATTTTATTAACAAGTTTATTTTAAATTATTGATTGTATATAAATTCATTTTGTGTGTTTACAGCAATTTAATTCAAAATACTGTCACTGAAAATACATTGGAAATTCCTGCACCTCATAGAACTTATTTCATGTATCAGAACATTTGTCGAGCAGTTTACATTCATAGAAGAACTATACGGTTAGTTCCTATATAAATTTATGTATTTATTATTATTATTGATGGCGCAAACTCATGTATTTGAATAAATAAAATTGCGTATAAAGATTTCAATTTTCACGATAAATAAATGTTCAATTACTAAACCAATTTTTTATTACTATTAAAGGCTTATGGGTACCGTTTTAAAATCTGTACACATGTGGTTTTTACCTTTGCTTTTATTTGGCGTCGTGTCTTCAAGTTGCATTATTTTTCGAGTAAGTAAATATTTGTGAGATACTCTTATGTGACGTAACTTCCTGCTTTATTTATCATGTTTATTTAAATCTATGTTGTAAATTAAAATGCTAAATATTTAACGTAAAATATTATAATGTATTTTTTTAAGATGTATTATGTAATGTAACATATATTTGGAAGTATAATTGCATGCATACAGTATAGTGGACAACTAAAATTAAATATTGTCGCTTTTAATTATTAAAGTACACAAATGTTATTGATATATGTTTATTAAATTTAAAAAATCTTTGATAAAATATTTAAGAAATAATGATATGTTTATATCAGTCCATGTAAATAAAATACATCTTTTTAACAAATATATCTTTTTACACATGTAACGAAATATAACTGATTCATCATTCATATAATGTTTGTAGTTACTTAATGCTATATTAAAATTAAACGATTTGTCCGAATTATTTGTATCTATTATGCTGTTTTGGGGTCATTTGATGTATATGTTTATGGCGAACTATTGTGGACAAATAATTATCAATCATAGTGCAGAAATGTTGAAAAGCACGTAAGTAATACACAAACTTTCTAATTATATTGCATCACAATACAATTTTAAATCAATCTTTGATATTTTTTATATTTAACAACATAAGAATATATGTAATACATATATTGTTAATTATACATATATTCTATTATTAAATGCAGTATTGAAATAAAATGCAATTATAAATTTATTTATTGGAGCTGCCAATCTGCTGAGAAATGCATTTACATATAATTAATATCACACACACATTTATTGTTAGATAAAATCATATAATTCTTATTCAACATTCGTTAATCTTTTTTTTTCAAATTGGAAGCCATGTCCATCCATTTTTTCAAATTGGAAGCCATTATTTAATTAAATAAAGAAAAATTTATTCTGAATTAAAAATGTAAGCAGTAAAAAAATCAGTACAATACAGAATTAAAATATCATTTCTCTCAATTCGTAGGTACAATACATTGTGGTATGTAGCTCCGTTATCGATTCAAAAATTGTTTTTACTTTTACTTTCTTGTGTAAAAGATTTTAAGCTTGAGGTTGCTGGTATTTTCATTCCATCTTTAGAAGGTTTCAATACGGTAATAAATGTTTCGTAAATGTTTATAAATTTTAAAAAATATTTATTAAACTTTTTTATTATTTTAATCGATATAAGTAGCAATTAAAAAACGATTTATGTTAAAATAACTTACATTGAAATAAGTGTTTATTATTAATAATGTAAAGAATTCTCATTTTAGATGATGACTTCGGCAATATCATATTTTACAGTAATATACACTATGCGATAGTAATGAAACGATGAAAAAAAAATTAGCCAATCCAATAAAAAGAAACATTTGATTACGTATTTTTATTAACTAATGCAATGATTCAAGCTTCTAAACTTATTGTCTACAGCACACTACAAATTACAAACAGATCTATTTGATAAATGTTAATCAATTTTAATAAAAATTATGAGACACATCATTTTATTATATAATTTTATTGCATACAATTATGCTAACTAAATCTAAATTATGCTATTATATTATATAAAAAATATTTACTATTAGTTAGTGTATTGCAGTAACTGTCTACAACTGAAATGGACTTTTTGCATTACACTAATTAATAGAGCATATTAATGAAATATAATAGCTGTAATTTTAATCAGTAATATTTTATGCCATGTATTAAATATAATTTTATAAAATCAAAACTTATACTTATTAAAGTAAAATTAATAATGGTTATACATTACCACATCTATATTGAATAAATAAAGTTGTTGAAAAACAAAATGCAAGTAAAATAATAAACAGATTATTTCTACACATTATTATATATGTGTAAATATAGTATATAATATATAATTTTGAAGCATTAATACATGATTTTATAAAATATTATGATAATATAATAGTGAAAATACTAAACGACTTGAATGAAAAATTCAATATGAAATGCATATGCGTAAGGAGTACACAGTAAGGAGATAATAATGAAGAAAAATTTATTATTAGAGAATATAAAATAAAAGTGAATAAGTTTGAAATTAAGACTTGAAGAGCACTCTTAAAAATAATAACTTGTTTTTCTAAATTTACAAATATGAACTTTAATAATACGCACACACACACACACACACATTTATGTAAGTACGTAAGATTACGTATGGATTTGTATGGATTACGTAATAAAAATATACGCTGAAACCTATACACATACAAACCTAAACACATAAATATATACAAATATTTTTACAAATTTTTTTAAAACTTGTAATTATGTGACCACATAATACATTTAATACATATAATAAAACAACATTAAATAACATAAAATAAGTTGAAAGAAGATCTCTTATGTGCATAGTAATTAGTAACATCAAATTACCTGAAATCTAAATATTTCCACATATTTGATAATATTTAAATAATTTATAAAGATTCTACTAATAAAAAATTTTATTTTTAAATAATTATCTTAAAATTATAGAATAGATCACCGTAAAATAAGATATTGACATGCTCGCAAGCTGTAAATTTATAATTTTTGTTTAAATAAAATTTAAGATCTAACTATTAAAGACTCAATTGTATTTATTACCGTAGAAAAACCTTTCAGTGAGACTACAAATATTCCCCCAAAAACGAAAGAAAAGTTTTTTGAAGTTCGCTGCAGTATGAATAATAACAATCTTTGTGCACGCAATGGTGCTGTATACCAGTATGTATTATATCTATATGAGAAAGAGAAAAAGGCATTTTACTTATAAAATATGTATATATTATATATTATTATATAGTATTCAATGCTTGTTTTATCCATGG
Organism: Tetramorium parvispinum; assembly: GCA_011638315.1. Taxonomy (NCBI): domain Eukaryota; kingdom Metazoa; phylum Arthropoda; class Insecta; order Hymenoptera; family Formicidae; genus Tetramorium; species Tetramorium parvispinum. Next base: position 10,777 of record VBVR01003330.1, read on the forward strand.
CTATAGCACATTTTGATATAAATCTTATTTCTTAAAAATATTCTTGATATGTTTTCTAAACGAATTATGTAACAAATACTTTTTTATTGTACGCTACTTACGTCGCGTCAAATACTTCGGAATAATGATCCGTAACTATCTGTCCACCATAATTCCCTACATATAAATAGAAGAATTGTGCGCAAACAAACATTAAAGTTGTTAACAGTTCATTTATGTTATTTGCAGATAACGTGATGAAAACCTAGAATTATCTGATGTATAGATTTAGAAAGACCCAAAAATGTTTTTTTAATTTTATTGTAGAAATGGATTGACAAGACATTCAAGTTAACATTCCAATTTGAGAAGTACACACTAACCTGAAATATATTAAGAGCTATCGAAGCTACCCCTATAGAAAGCAATATGAAAAAAGGCGTCCTCATATCAGATACGATCATATCAGCGAATCTTTAACAAGGAAATAATATTTAACTTAATTATGATATTCATGGTTATACTAAATATTATAGCAATATACTATAAATATAGCAAATAAAAAAATTATGACTAAAATATTATTAAAATAATGTAAGATTGAAAAATATAATTTTTAAATAATTGTATATTTAAAATATATTATTTAACTATAATATATTTAAAAAATATAGAGTCTCAGTTCATGCTTATTAAAATGTAATTATTATACTAAATTAAACTTAAGAAAACTAACTCTATAGCTTTTTGATGAATATGCACTCCGTTGATTACTTTCTTATAAGTTGCATAATCTTTTTGGGATGATGATATTTCTACAGGATTCTTGATCACTGCATCTCTGATGCGATAACTGTAAATGTATATGATATTTAGATCTTTAAATATTCAAATTTGTGATTGTATTTTACAAGGGAAAATTTCTGCGTTTAAAATCCTATTTCTATTAATCATATAGAAATTACATACTGATTAGATATTAAAAACTCTATATACATACATGTAATATTACCTAGCAATTTTGAACATTGCGCAAGCATGAAAAATGAAACCCATAAGCATAGTTCCGACGGATATCATCATTATCATTGCTACTGTTACAGTCACCATGGTATGTAACAAAAGCCAAAAAAAGTATTTTTCTTCATCGATAAAACATTCCACTAAGATATAAAAATGTCGTGGCCGAGATGAGTTCAGTGGCACAATTATATCCAAAATCACTGGGAATATGTGGCCTATTATTACAATGAACATGCCCAAAGCAAAAAAGTCTGATCAAAATGGTAAAAATAATTATTTCTCTGGTATATTTTAAACACATGCATCAAAAACAGCGCCTGATGACTTATTATCCTTACGGAGTATGTAAATCGTAAATCGCTTAGAGAATTTGGTATATTTTTCTAATATTGCAATTTCTTGCTTATCCTGAATTAAAGTCCAGTGATACAACATTAGATTCGTGAGATGTTTCACCTGCGATTACAAAAATATGTTTTGCATAATTTTATGATAGTACGAAATGACTAGAAATGACTTACTCTTCGGCTATTATAGAAAAAGGCGCCGTGTTTTAAGATCGTTATACTCATAGGAAGAACAATCGATAAAACTTTCGTAACTAGGTTTATAGTACAGTTTGCGGTAATAAAAGTCATAAGCTGAAATATTAGTTCTGTATTTTGATAATATGTGATAATTATTCGCACTTATCAATAATTAATTTTCTATGTTATTTCTTGCCCACATATCTTCATTTACAAATTAAAAGTCATTTTTATGCCATTGCAAATATTACATAAAGCCGTCATACCTGGAGCATTATAAATGAGAATATAAGAGTGAGGTACAATATAGCCTGAATATTTCTGAACTTTGGCTTCTGATAAGGCCACAAACCGCATATTAGTAAAAGAAATCGATTAACATTGTAATACTTATTTTTAGGGACGGACATCTCTGTTCGAATGTCGATACTCGACTGCAAAGCTATCGCAGAAATTATTCCTTTTCTCCCTTCCGCGATATGCATTATGTGGTCCGCTTATTTCCCTTTCATTTTCCGTAAAATAACTGAATATATATCCTCAATGCGAATAAATAATAAATTTAAAAAAATGAATAAGTGTTTCTGATACGAGGAACAATTACGATCAATTCCAACGTGTAATGTAAATTATGTGTAATTTTGTTGCAACTTCTAACTGACGAGTAATATCGTGAAAATTTCTCGAGACTATAGCTTATTTTTATTGTCCAAGATATCGCCAGTAGTTTTATTTTATAATATAAGACATCTTATACTTGTGTAATGTATTATTTGAAAACGGCAGGCATAAGAATGTACGAATAAATTCGGGAAAGTAGGACACTCGATTTTCTGAGTAATATTTACAGGATAAACTTATTTATAATTCTGTTTTGATAGAATATTATCAATCCAACTACATCTCGTGTAATTTGTTATAGTTATATTATTTTTCTTGTAATATATATACATCATTGCGTGGAATGGATTACCATAAAGTAAGATACCGACATACTTGTAAGCTGAAATCGTGATTTTTTTATCTTTTATTATATAGTATATGTACAAGTATTAGTTTTTAAAATTAAATGTATTTCTTATAAAAAATAAAGTCGACATTGCACAGAGACTAATAATAACTATCGAAATTATTAATATTGGATGTGCAATACCCAAGATTAAGCATTAGTATATGGAAGGTTGATCAGAAAGTAATGCCATATTTTTTTTCAACATGGGGTGTTACTTTCTGAGCAATCCTCGTATATACTCGCTTGCACGCTCGCTGAGTATTTATTATAAATTTTCTCACCGTGATAAAACCTTCTAACGAAGCAACATATATTCCTCCAATGACTAAACCGTAAGTTTTTGTATTTCTTAGCATTAAAAAAAGAATTAATTTTTGCACTTGAATGGGTGCTATATACCATTGCACGTGATATCTAAAAATTTATTTATAATATAAACTATTTATTATTGCACAGTTAAAATAGATCTTAATAATAAATTTGTCCCTAATTAAGCAGATATATACAAATTATGCAAAATTTTGTAATTATTATTAACTTACAATGTTTTTAATACATCTGCGCTATGATCTGTAATTGTCTGCCCGCCATAATTCCCTATGAAAATGCAAACAAAGTGAATAATGACATAAAAAGTAGATGTTGCTAGTTCAATTGCGTTATCTACAATTAATGCAGCTTGTAGAGCCTGGAATTAGCATATAAAACAAGATATGTAAAAATCTGTGAAAGTCATCAAATCAACAGTAAAGCTCAATTAGATAATTACTCACATGTAATAAATTAATGGCTAATGACATTACGCCTATTCCAATCAAAAAGAAATAGGACTCTCTAAAGCTGTCTAAGGCACGTTGTGTGAACCTTCAATAAAACAGCAAAGAAATTCGGTGTCTATTCATTTGCATAACATAATTTATATAAAAGAAATAACGGTAAAATTCTATCTTATATTGATTTATCTCATTTGATTATTCATCATTCGAAAGAAAATATTAAATATATTATAAATAACAGAATGTACATAAAATTAGCAGAAATAATAATAAAATAAAATAAAACATAATGTAATAATAATATAACTGTGTTTTTTGTACAGGGAATTTAAGATTCTAGAATATTCATTTTAATACGCGTATACTTGTAAAGAAAATGATTACTCTAAATTGATACCGACTCCAGAGCTCTTCGATGAATGTTGACGGCACTAATTAACTTCTGACACATCAAACGTTTTTTTTGAGAGATTGACATATGTAAGATGTCTCCATCCAACGAATGTTCGATACGATAGCTATAAATGTATACTTCATGTCACAATTAGAATATGTTCTGACAAATATTCGATATAAACATCGAAGACTTCTACCAGGTAATTTTTAACATCGCACAAGTATGTCGCATGTAAGCCAGAACCATTGATGTAGTAGTTGTCATTACAAAAACGCCTAGGAAAACAAGTATGAAAAATACGAAGGTATATCTTTCTTTCAAGATATATGATTTTTCAAGTTCTTGCATCGAGACATCATCTTGTCTTAAAAAAGATTCATTGGCCACTTTAGTAGCATTGATGGTAGTCGGAACAACATGCATTAACACCAGAACAAGCCAGCTGAATAAACCGCACACTGAAAAATGCCTGAATTTGCAAAAAAAAAACATTCATCTAAAGCAGATTTGCTAACCAACGCAATTGTAAATCTATCTATATCAAAGAAAACCCTTTTAGACAGTTCCTTACGAAGTAAAGCTTCTGTAAGTCGCCTCGTAAACATTCCGTATTTTCTTGCTATCTCAATTTCCTTAGAATCTTTCAGTGCATTCCATTCTTCGCAAATTTGATTTAATAATTTTCTCACCTATGAATAGTATACGATATTTCCCTTGTAAGCAATTGAATAAATTAAACTTTTTAATTAGAAAATATTTCATTGTCGTATGCACTCTGAGATAGTTTTCTTAAATGCTTAAAATAATATTATGTTAAAAAACGAGTAAAAGCCGAAATTTTGATTAAAGGAATCTTTGTGTATCATATTATATTATATAACTTCATTTATATAATGTATTTTTTTTAAGTAAATTCTTTAGTACTTTTAGGATTTTGCATTGTCATAAACTTGAAATGAAGTAGAGAAGAAAAACGCCTCACTTCTATCGGTTTAATTAAAAAAGCGATGAATTGCAGTAGACACAAAATAGCAGGAAAAATGTCCGAACAGATCTGCAATGCTAGCTTGAAATTGTATTCAGCAACAAATAGTAATACAGACTAAAAAAAAACAGTACTATAAAGATATAAAAAATATGCGATGATTATAACTCTAAAATATTTTCTCTTGATCAGATTAACGTATACCTGATAAACCACGTAGGTGACAAATAATCCTAATATGAACACGGCTCGTACGTACCGAAATTTCGTATTACAATAAGGCCACAAACCACATATTAGTAAAAGAATTCGATTAACATTATAGTATCGACTCTCAAGCACGGTCATCTTTCCATGAATGCCAAACCGCATATGTGCTCAATGACAACGAGGACTTTTTTCTCCCCTTTCTGTGGTGCTAGATACAGTCATAGTATGACTGATAAGAATAATAGTAATAATAATGAGAATAACAGTAATAAAATAATAATAGCCAAATTATCTGGAACTACGTGCGAAGCACGAGGAAAGTCTCGATCGATTATCTACTCTATGTTTCTCAATATTCATGCGAGAAAAAAAACAGATGTAAATTAATTCAAACATGCATAATAATTTTCGAAAGGGAATAAAATACAATTCATGAGACGTGTTTTAAGTTAGCATAAAAGAAGTAACATTAGATGTTGTTATTCAAGTTTGAACTATGAAGCATGAACTGCATTTCATTTTATTAATATTTCGATTAATGTGGAAAAGGAATTATTAAATTATGAATCAAGAAATGCAATTTGAGAGTAAAGATATGCCAATAAATCAAAGAGCGTGTGTAATAATTGTATTATTTAAGGCAATTAGAAAATATATTGCAATTTGAAATACATATGGATAAGTAAATAATATTTTACGAATAAACAATGTAAATCATCCCTTAAAGCACAATATAATTTTACAATTATTAATATATCTATTTCTAAATTTCTAATTGATAAAATTAGTTATTACTAAAATTATTTCAACATTTTGTTACGTGCATAATTTCTTAAATATTAAGTAAAAGAACAATGTTATAAAATAATATATTATTTATTGATGAATAAATAATAGACAATATTATCTTATTTAGTTAAATTATGGCTATCTACTTTATTCTACGATGGAAAATTTCTCCATATATTCTTTCATATATTACTACAAGTAGCTACGTTTCTTGCGTTAGTTTATGAAACTACTGTACAGAGAAAAGTACCATCATAAAAGATATTCCCGTGCTCATGACCTATAACAAATAATCCAATAAAGTGATAACGTGTTGATAGAAGGATGTCATCGCATTCTCTATTTAAGTTATCCTACCGAGGTAAAGCTTTCCAGTACTGAAACGTATATACCGCCAACAGACGGTACAACACTTTTTGAGGAAATTTGCATTATAAATAAGTAAAATTTTTGCACTGTCACAGGTGTTTTGTACCATAGCGTCATATATCTAAAAAAATTTTATTTTATTTGATTATATATGTATGAATGTATATGTACATACATGTATATATATATCTATACATACATACATATGTATGAAATATGTATAATAATAATGTCTTTTATATACATATAATTGGAAATTCGGAATAATGTACAAGTATAATATATAAGTATTAAAAAGAATTGCACTTTGATATGTCGGAAATTAGTTTGAAATTCCCGGCATTTACAATAAAAAATGTGCATATTCAATATTGATTTAATATTTAGAAAATGTAAAATTAAGACTATTAAACTAGTACAGTTACTGCACAATCGAAAAAGAATACTAGGCATAAAAATAACAAAAAAAAACATAAATAACAGATATAAATTTTGAACAAATAATTATAAATAAAACAATGAATTAACAAGAAAATATATTAAATTTATATCTATATTTTATTCAATTATATCGTAGTGATTAAATTGATAGACATTTAAAAATTGTATAAACAAGTACTTAATACCTGAAAATGTTAATTTTTAATTTAATTTCGTTCTTATATGTATATAATTTATTCGATAGATGTAAATAGTTCTATGTAAATAATTTTGATTTCCTTTTCATAAAAAAGTTGGATAAAAATCGCAACATAGAGATTACCGTTATACATATAAAAAGTTTATCTATAGCAATTCTAAACAAAAATAGGTACAGTCTTTATAAACTTATTTGTTTATAGTTTTATACAAAAAATTCGTATTGTTACTCACATTGCGTTAAATAATTCGTCAGCATGGTTTACGAACTGTTGTCCTACACATGTAGTTGCCAAGAGATAAAACTCATGTAGACCAACAAAACCTATTGCTTTTACAATCTCATATGTATTATCCATGTTTGTTACTACATACATTAACTATTAATAATAAAATAATTTAAGTAAGTCATTATACATATATGAACAATTACTTGGACATCTATGAATGTGTGTATACAGGGTGTCCCATAATTGGCGCGACAACTCTCGTGAGCAGGTAGAGCGGGTGAAACTGAATCGAAAAGTCCTTTACCATTTTGCAATTGTCGCAATAGTTAACGAGATATTAATGATTAAAAATCGCCGTATTAAGC
>VBVR01003331.1:0-18074 GCA_011638315.1 Tetramorium parvispinum
TTGAATTATAAGCGACATTGTGTTTGCCTTCTTGCAAGCTAAACTTTAATCGAATAAAATTTTAACTTTTTCAGTTCATTTACATCGAGCGGAGTTTACCTTAATAGAATCTTAATTTTAGACTCAGTTACGAAGATAGTATAACGTTAATGTAAATTGGAAAACTTTAATAAATAATAATTTTCCTCGATGTTTTCGCTAAGGGATAATTGATTGTCAAAGAAATCTGCTATTAAAAAATAAATGCGCGAGAAGACGCTCATTTAATTTAACCGAACATTATTACGTTACATTAATATAACATTACGCGTTATTAACATATAATGAAAAATATGAGCAAATTATAATGCATTGTTAATATATGGGTAAATCGAGATTTAAATAGGCGTAAATGAACCTTCTCTTCGCTTATCTCGCGGTTACATATGCTTCGAGTTTTTTCCGTGAATCATTGATTATCTGCTTAAACGAGACGTATAGCGAAGACTGTTCTGCTTTCTGTCGCCCAGCTATCGGAAACAGGATACGATGTAGCTGTCTACGAACTACGTTTCAGCATTTTGAGGTAAAAAACATCTATTCTTCAGCAAAACTGATTAATTTAAGAGGCATCTATATATATATATATATATATATATATATATATATAAACGACACTTGGAAAATTGCTCCTTTTACGTCTTTTGCCCGTGACATTTTATTTCTCTCTGTTAAACGAATTTTACATATATAGTAAATATATACAGATTAATATATCTGTGTAATTTGATACATACAGACATTGTTATAGGAAATGTGATTTCTAAGGAATGAATTTCCAAGAATACTACCAAGGCCGTGCTCTCTGTCGTGTATCCCACCGGAAACGGATATGACGCGTCAGTCGATTAAAGTAATTAAAAAATTTCATTCGCGTGTGCAGTCATTGGATTTGATGAGATAAACTGTTACGAATAATTACGTTATTATTAGTATACCACGAGCACGAAAATATCGATACGCTGCGTGTACGTGTGGGTATCAATAGTAAAAATATTAAAAATGGAAATACGAATTAAGACTAAAATAAAAGGAGACTTAATAATTTTATCTATAAAACTATTAATGTATTTAAATATTTCTTACTAGAGAAGAATCGACTTCTCTCTAATACCCTGGATATATTCATTGTTAAATCTATGTCATGCACGTGTGCAAGATTAATATCGTTATCATGTCCGTGTATTATTTAACGTGTAACGTTAGATAACGCGTCGAATTCTAATTATTTTCATTAATTACGACGAAAAGGGCAACGTAAGAAACCGCTCTAATTCTCCCTGGTTCTCTCTCCTTTGTTGACTTGTTCGTGAAATTACGTATTTGTCAATTAACTGTAATAAAATGTAATAAAATGAAAGATTGACAGAACGAGAGGGCGTAGAAGTTTGCTGCGTGCGTATCGATTGGGGACGCTGTTCGCCAACGAGACTAGCCTACATTCTGTCTCTTTTCTTCACCCTTCCGAGTTACGAAGGCCGATTTGTCTCCCTCCCTCTACACACCCTCTCATCGACCTAGAAGTTCTCATTCAACGCTCCCTCCTCTTTGCTCTTACTTAACCTTGCCACCCTCTATCGTTCTCTTTTTGCTCCCTCTACTCTTTCGATTGCGTTTCGGCGGACGTTTGAAGGGAAATAGAGATAACGAAAATATATCAAAGAGATAGAAAAATATCGTAAATAATAGCGAAGAGAAGATTAAATATCGCCCTCGACTTAAGCTCATAAAACAGAAAATAATTAAATGCATGTAATAATAGAAACAAAAATTTATATTCTTAATTACGACTATTTGGATGGTGATTACTGCTATCGAGATGCTACTTCTCGTTGAACGAGAATTCGACGATTAAACGAGTGGAATTGGAAGCAGAAAGTTGGAGGCGAATTAAGGCTAGATTGGCGATTGGGGAATTTTGTTCCAAAGTTAAGTTTCGCAAATTTCAATCGAAACACAAATTTATATGTACGTTTGCAACATTTTAAATTAACTTCTCAAACAAGCGAGATTCAATCAATGTTGGGAAATTCTGTAGTTTTATCTATCCCGAAGAGAATTCGGCGGTTCTCTCTCGCGTTTAAAAACTCTTCTCGGTCGCTCGTATCATCGCCGTTCATCAGGGGTATCGTTGGGTGCCGCGGTGGTTCGTACGAGGGGCGAGGCCACGTACCGCTACAGAGGGAAGGGTGGCTCGGTGAATCGTATCCGTGTCACGAATGCGCGCGTCTGCTGCACTCCATCCCCTCGCCACCCCCTTCGCGGTCAGCGCGAAAGAGGTGAATGCAGTTGGCCGTCATTTTGCAATCCGTTCAGACGCCATTCAGATGCGTTCGACGCGAGTCCGATCCGGCGTAGTCGTGCAATTTATCTGCGGAGCTACGTATCGCACTTTGTCGTTTGCCACCATGTCCATGTGCGCAGGGTGATGCTGTCGATCGCGACAATATCTTAACGAGACGTGACAGACCGCCTTACGAAAAGGAGGAGAAAGGATCTTCTCGCTCTCGCCCTCGGCAAGGTACACGACCAATGCTAATGCGAGTGCATGTGTGTTGTCATCCAAAAAAAAAAGCGTTCCCGTAGAAAGTCTTGCGCAATATCATTATGCACTGCGTTGTATGTCGAGTATTACACGTTTCTCTCGGCTCTTCGAACATTTTGCCAAAGTCAAACGATTCGTATATCGAATGAAACTATCTATAAAGTCTTCACCCTATCTACGTAAATCTTAATAATGCGAATCAGACGACAAGGCTCAACACAGATCGAGTAAGCTATCAATTGATGCGAAATATATCCGCGTATCGATAGTTTATGAATCGTTAGGTATTGACCGGAGATATTGTCTTTGAACGAGTAGACTAACATGCATTAATAATACATTGAAAAAAAATTCTGGTTAAAAATGAACGAATTAGAAAATCTCGTAGGATTGATCAAATATTCTGATTGATCAATTATTATAACAGAAATTCTGGTTATTATGTAGAACTCAATACTTTATAACTTATAATATCCAGAATTCCTATTATAACAACCAGAATATTTGAACAATCCTACAAGATTTTTCTAATTCGTTCATTTTTCAGCAGAATTTTTTTCAGTGTATGATCATTTCATGTTATGATTTTACGATACTATTTTTATGATTACATATTACACACAATAACATGATTATAATTTAATGATTTAATTCTCACATCAAGATTACGAACTCTGAAATTATTATAGAATCATGTATTTTTCTCGTATACAGTTGCGCGCGTAAGACATAGTCATTTATTGAACCAAAGAGATAATCTATTCTTTATCAAGAACAAATATCGAACTACATATATTTTGTAATTTATTTGTCAAATATTGTCATATGTATATCAACTTGTCCATATAAAAAGTTGTTATGTTCAGAAAATCTTGTTGTTTGATCGTTAAGAAAAATGACGAAAGACATAATCGAATTATAATTGTCCACAAGCACTCGAGTTTTTTCTCTCCGACCAATCGTGATAACGCAATTTTACGCAAGTGTGTATATCTCTGGGTGCGTGCGCCCTACGAAAACTCGTAAGCTTCCTGTGGAAGGATGAATGGGGAGTGAGTCAGTTGGCAGCGCGAGGGCTGCTCTGACATTCGTGCAAGCTTTCTCGTCGCTTGGGAATACGCTGCTGTATATTGGATTTTTCAATTCTCGTGTTCAGAAAGCATATTTTGTCCTCGTGTCATTCGCAAACGTGAATCGCAAAAACGCGTGAGCTTTAAACAGTGAGATTGAGATTTTTCTCCTTTTTTGGTGTGGTTAAATAGCCAGAGATATTTCAGTCGTTTGTGTAATTTCTCAATAAAATCATAAGATATATCCTCCTTTATCTCGTAATCGACGAAGCGGTTTATTTATGTTAGTGTGAAACGAGGCACGCGGAATCGAACATTTAGTTCCGGTGAGCTTATTGATTTTTTAGCGACTACAACAATGATCAATGACGGTTGCCGTTATCGTGGTATAGCCGGTAAGTAAAAGGCATCAAATTTTGTCGTTTGCTCGTAAAAAAAGAATCGTCGAAATAATATCAAATTAAAAATTATGCAAATACGTTATTCACAATTTGCTCGTGCCACGAAATTGAGCTGAGGAATGTCAAAAGATACGAAAATTAAATGCAAGTAATTTATAGTGGAATGAATTGTGAGAATGATGCTTGAGCAAGCGTAAACGGCAAATATGGACATCCGGTTTCATGAATCATCGTTATATTCTTGAGAAATATACGTGCCTAAGATGCTTGGGAAGTGAATGTTTTGCTATCATTGCAATCAATGGCAAAACTGCTGATATTTAAATCTTGATTACTGAATTTTAGATCATGAAAAATAAGGGATTATATAAATTGATGGAAATATATACAAATGATTTCAGGAGAAACTTTTGAATAAAGAATATTTCAAATTTTCATTGCTAATCGAGTACTTATATACAACGATATGAACGTGGGTGTTATTTTATTATACATTATTATTTATATGGTAATTTTTATTTATTCGCGATTAACTCAAATGCTTGAAAATCATAAGCAGTGTATCGGACGATTTATTTTTATTTTTCCTCAATTCGATTATTCCTGAAATTAATTGTTAAAAGGAGGAATATTTATAATATAAAAAAGGATAATCTTGACTTTTAAAGCATCTTTTTGAGCAATCGTCTTGGATAATCGCGCGAAGGAATTAAAATGGATCAGCCACAGCGTTGCGACAAGTCGGAGAATGAACGCGATTCATTCAGCGCGATGACAATTCGATACGACACACGGGATAACGATCCGCTTTTCGTTTCTTTTCACGATGCCGGTAGCGCCGGAGCTCTGCCTCGATCTCTGCCAGATCAGCTATTCGGCGAAGAGACGGCGGCGTTCGCTCGCGCAAAACGGACAAACGTGAAACTCGCTCCCGAATGCGACATTACTGTCATTAATCGCACGTGCTCCGCTTTCATTCACGCCAACTCCCACCCGTGAATAACACTCGTGAATAACAAGCGTTTACATTCACGCGGCGGTTGGCGGTTGCCAATGGGCCGACGGGCCGTCGCCGTCGCGATTGGTCCGCCGCTCACTCCCGTACGCTACTATACGGGAGAGAACCAGAGGAATGCGAAGCGATCGCGCGAGGCGTGCTATGAATAGAACCGAAGTCCCAGGTCAGGGCATACGAGCAACGGAGCGTCCGTGTCCCGAGTAATCCCCGCGACCAAGGAGCTCGCTTGCGATTTCGACTCCACCGCAATATGGCCGTATCGCCATACACACGACCCGCATTCTCGGAGCATCGTGCCCGTAAATCACATGTCAATCACACGCTGCTCGCAATATTGTCGTACGTGCTGCTGACGAAAGGTATCGATCAAACATCAGTGTGAAAAGTAATTCTCTTGTTCGCCCGCTCGCCCGCCCGCTCGCAAACATACGTGCATATCCGCTCGCTATTATTACATCAACGAGAAAACAGGATGTGATTTATTCACACGATGCTCCGACTTCGGGATAGCGTGTATGACGTGGGCTGATTGCCGTGTGTGCGTGCGTGTCATAACGTATGTATGTAGTACGCGTATTGCCAGTACATGGCCTGACAAATGACAAACGGGCGGTTTTACATCTGTTTCGCGTCCCCATCTCGTTTCCCATACGTTGCCACCTTGGTCTCCCTGCTTTCATTTCACGATTCTCCTTTTTGCCGTTCATCGGAATTAGCGAATTATTTTTATCTCTTGTATACAACGCAGAATAAGTTTTCTCTACCGTTCTACCGCGTCGTCGAAATTACATTTGTGTTTACTGCGGCTAGAAACATACGTTAAATTCTTACCGTTTTGTCAGAAATAACGACGTTGAAATATTTACGACGAGCAAATCTTGTGTACAATATTTACAAATGCTTCACAATACTGCAAATGCTTCTAGTTACGTTACAGTCTGTTTGCGTGCAATTTTATTATTATTTCTATTATAGATGGTACAAGTGTTTCCTTGACTCATCATCATGCAAATGATATTAATTATTATGATGCAACAATCAACAATAGCGATAATATAAATCCTCTGGAAAAATTTTATCTAATCACTGAACAAAAGTGGCATAAGGATACACTAGTGCCAATTTCCTTATTGCCCTCTACGAAGGGAATGCCTACGAGATCCCACCACAGGTACTTTTAATGCTTACGTGTGTGTTGTGCAAAAAATTCACGATATACCAGCTGTAATCGTATCCCGCGGTAATGTTTCACGAAATATTAAGATTTATTTGTCTCAAAGTATTTTTAATATAGAATCCGGCAGTCCGTGACAGGACTGGATGATGCTGGAATGGATCTCCAAGTGGCCCAACTCAATAGCCAGACAGACAAGGAAGTACATTCCAGGACGACTTTATCATGGCTAGATTGGCATTTGCCTTACTTTGTAGCGCTTTGTGCAATCGCTGGCACTATTCTTTTTACATTCCTAGTAAGCATCACGTTTCTTTACGATATAGAAATATAGAAAAGTCATTCCCTTCTCTTCTAAAATAAACAACGGACTTGAAAGCTTTATAAACTTATAAAAGCCAATTGAGATTCATTCAGATACTGCATAAGATACTGTATACAGAATTGTATAATAATGAGCGCTTTCTAACAGATCTTGTTATGGCTACGAAAACAAATGTCGCGTGAAAAAGATAACGAAAATGGTGATCGGCACGGTCTGGTCGAGGAAGGCGCCATTTGTCAGCCAGAGAAATCAACTAAAGAGACAAAAGAATCGGTGGAGGCTAAATGGGTTCACGAAGCATTCGCGAAGAAATCTGCACCCAAGTATCCGGTACGACCAGTTCCTCAGACCTCTCTACCCGAGGTAAGAGACTCCACCAACGTAATTCGCACGCAAATATTAAACTATCGTATATGTATCGGATATAATCTTATTTGTATTATGTTACAAGTCTTCGGCAACGGCGGAACGTAAAGACTCGACACGTACAAAACCAAAGGGACTGTTGGAGAGACGTGGCTCGAGCACGAGTTTAACCATAGAATTGACACCAGCTCCCGAAAGTCCGCCACGTATTACTCCCACCCGGGAGTGTACAACGGAAGAGTTTTTGCAAAGCGCGGGAAACACATTATCGAGAGCACAATTGAAAAGAATGGTCGAAGGCTCGGGAATGTTGCACAAAGAATTTTGGGACGTGCCGCTAAATATGCCGGAAAAGGTGGACATTTGTGGCTCGGGAGTGAAGAATCGATACGGCACTGTTTTGCCCAATTCACAAACAAGAGTGACTTTACCAGGTTCCTCCGACGATCCGCTCGCCAGTTACATAAACGCTAACTACATCCGAGTATGTAAATAGTATTCTTATGTAAAAGAGAGAATGGCTGCGTTCAGCAGAAGTGCTGGATTTACAACTGTTGCAAAAATTTGTAAATTTGATTGGTGTGTGCTTTTAGATTTAGCCAAGATTAACAGTTTATACCAATGAGATTCACGATTTTTTACAACAGTTGTAAATGCAGCACTTCTGCTGAACGCAGCCAATAACATCTGAAAAACTCCCTTTACGATATTCATAGGCACCTTTTATTTTATTACCAAGTTGCACGAATTAAAAGCTACAACGAAAAACGAATTTACAGGGTTACGACGCCGAAAGTGCTAGATACATTGCGACACAGGGACCACTAGCTAACACGATAGCAGATTTCTGGAAGATGATCTGGGCAGAAAACGTTCCCGCAATCGTCATGATAACTAGATTGTGCGAAGTGTCCAAACCAAAATGCGAGGCGTATTTTCCGTTCGACGTAAATAATCGCATACAAGCTGGATCTTTTACAATTATCGTTAATTATATCGAGACGAGAAACGGATATACCGTCAGAACTATGGAGATTCGCTACGAAGGGGAGAGGAGACATTTGCAGCATTATTGGTAATTACTGTGCTATTTCCTTTCAAATAAATCTTGTAATGACTCTATATTATATTTACTAAATATATTGTTAAATTCTAAAAAATATGTCACTAGGTATGATTCATGGCCGGACCATGCCGTACCTCAAACTGCGGATGCGCTCGTTAGTATGGCCGCAGAGGTAAACGCTTTACCAAAACCAGTGGTCGTCCACTGCAGTGCGGGTATTGGACGAACTGGCTGTTTTATAGCGATAGGAATAGGAATGATTCAACTTCTAAGAAACGGAAATATCGATGTATTGGGTATCTTGTGCCAGATGAGGTAAGGCAATAAGCTCGAAACGTAATCTTGTGTAGATTTCAGAAATATATAAAATACAAGTATTTTCAATATATATTTTTCTTTAGATCCGATAGAGGAGGGATGGTACAAACGGCTGAACAATATGAATTTATTCATAGAGCACTTTATCTTTACGAGCAGACACTAGACAGCAAACCGTCGACTTCGAGCGATTGAATGGACGTAATGCTACTGTAGGAATTTCTTTCGCTTATTCTTTCGTGAAACGGGGCTTTATTATTGCCTAAGAGAATGTCACTTCGCGCAGGGCTATATGCTTACCGCAAAAAGGAAACGAAACAAATTTCTAACGAATCTCAATGTTAGCCTGTGAACCGACATTCGCATCTTTATCTCAATATTCGAACGAGTTGAAGATATAACTCGTTTAATATGCTGCCATTTTCTACTGCCATGACAAATCGTTGACAATTGATATCAATCACAGAGCTCAAGAGGTAAAAAAAAAAGGGGTTCACTGTCGGAGTGCATTTTCTAAGCAGGTGCTTTTTAAAACTGAGGTATCATAAATAGCTTAATGAAAGGGAATATTTATGTTTATAATAACGCGCGATATGATATCGTGCGGCAACGTACGCTTAAAAATCAAGATTATATTATTTTATATAAGTTACGAATTAGAAATAATCTCTAAATACGGCGATAATGTATTCGCGGTTCGTATCATAAAATTTATATCTAAAGATCAGATACTAAAACTTGGGATTTAATTAATCCACACATTCCGCGTGTGTTAGGAAATAGTTGAAATAAGTTCCAATAAAAATTTAAATATACAAAAAATGTGTAGAAACAGTTTCGCGACTGTGCTAATATAAATGATACTAATACTGATACTTATACGATATTCTTCACTATTATCGACGCATCACGATGGAGTAGACGCATGACAAAATTTATTAAACTGTTCCAACGTGTAAGAGCTAAAGTTAAACGTAATTACTTTACGGTATATAATGCTAAATGTGAGCTAAATGTGAAATTACATGTGCGTGTATATGTATATATGCACATATACATATATATGTATATATACACACATACACATACACACACGTGAATAATTGTTACAACAATTACTAATTTGTGGGACCCAAATCGATTAGATATTGTCTTATATCTTTAGTTCCTATTTGATTTAACACCCTTTACAATTGTTTGCTTTTATTTAGCCGACTAAGACTGAACACGGATAGTACAACATGATTTTAGAACAAAAGAGAAAGAGACACAATGGCTGATAAAAAAAATCTGAGTAAGAGTCAATTTGATAGAGAAATACGAGCCGAATGCAACGTTGTTACAGCGAATATATCTGTATGTATCCAAGCAATAGACCAATATTCTCAATTATATTGAGAAAAACTATGTTGTTCGGAAATATACACAAGTATATTCGCGCTCTCTAACAATTTTACTCGTTTATTTATCAAATTGAGACTGATTTAATATAATAATTATTTATTTTGTAATAACTTAATACAATAAAATATCTCTTTAGCAGTTAGAGGTAAATTCATATTTATTCTAGAAAAGTATATTATAAAGAAACTAAATTTATAATATGCTCCTCGTATTGCTTTTATGTAAAAAAAAAGGTGAATCTATTTCATTTTTCTCAGCGATGAACTAACATGTATATGAAGGAAGAATTTAAATGTTATAACAATATCAGTCAATAGTTATGTAAAAATCGGAAATGTAAATTTACCTTCGGGAATATGTTAATGTTTTCGCGTAATAATATTTTAAATGAGAATTAATGTACATATATATATATATATATATGTATATACATATTCAGTCGATAATATATTTCTCGAGTTTAATACACGAGTGAGTTGATATGAGAAATTCGAATCAATTTGAGTTTGAAGTATTACCGCGTATTTGCATGACAATAAACGATTATTACGGCGTTAACGTTTCGTTAATTGATTAAATGCAAACGATCTTTCTTGGCTGCTAAATACTTTTTAGAGTATTTCATAGATAGAATAGAGTAACGATCGACATATATAACGTTCTCAAATAGTGTCAGCTCTCGAATAATAGCGAAATTCATGGCGTATACGTGTATTACATGTATCTTGAGGTGTTACTGACTAACTCGTTTTGCATCCAGTTCGATCATCTCAACCTAGTCTGGACAAACGAAAATCTAAACGATACGAGATGTTGTCTAACTATCGCGTGCACACAAAAACGTAGAGCGGTTTCATACGTGCGCGCGAGTGAAGGAAGTGAAATCTTTCGATATAATATAATCCGCATAATTATCGCTTGTCGCTTATTATACAGTCGTATCACTGATTTGAATGCCTCGAAAAAAACGTACATATATTTTATGTATACGCGCGCATATAGTATACAGGTATATATACATATGTGTGTGTGTGTGTGTGTGTGTGTGTGTGTGTGTGTGTGTGTGTGTGTGTGTGTGTGGGTGGGTGTGGGTGTGTGCATACTACGTGTACATAGATTGTATAGAGAGAAAGAGAATTATGTATTTAAGAGAGTATGTACTTGTTTAAAGGAGACAAAGTATATTATTTATGAACGCGCCGAGTCGCCAAAGTGACTTGGCATAAATGTATTAATAGCCAATGATAATAAACGATAACAATAATAATGTAACGATGATTAATAACAAAAGTAATAACAATAATTTAGCAACCCCTCGGTGTTCAATTGTACTTACATGGTGTAATAAATGTTTATAGTCCACACATATATTAAATTTCCGATATCGCGGCACCCTTCATAATTTCTCATAATTTACCGGAAATATACCGGTGATTGCATTTACGATGAGTATCAAAAATATCGCATCACGTGTTTCTTTGAAATTGTTGAATACAAAAAAATTCGCTAACGTTTAATCCATTAATTCCGTTAGCCGCCTAAAAATTTATCGAAAAAATATATAAATATAATTTTAATTGCCAACTTCGATTGACGGGGGCCACGCACAGTTTGAAATAATTAAATGATTCAAATTTTTTGCAGCTAGTTCACGATATCTTTATCGTCGCTTATCGTTTTGTATCGTTTAATATAAAAATAAGACATTTAAGCTAGTGCCAGATTAAGCACGTACTCGCGATTATTATACCGATTTACACAATAGTGTAGAGAGAAAATTCGTCAAATCCATATTCGCGATTCAACATTCGCCAGCGACGCTTTGGTTTCTCAGCGAAATCAAAAACTGCCAATCACCATGTATCAATGATACGAAATAATAAAATAAAAAATAATAAAAGCAAAGTATCGCGAATAGAGCGGAAAATCACTTACATTAATGAATTTTCGACTAATTATTACGATTTGCGATGTAATCCAAGCAATGTAGAGAAAAAAAATAAAAAATCATTAAATTCACATTCGCGATTCGACCAGAGAAACAGTTTTTCGGTGAAATAAATGGTAATTCAAACAGTGTAGAAAAAAATTCGTTAAATTCGCATTCGCGATTCGACGAGAAGAGTAGTTTTTCGACAAAATAAATGGCAGCG
Organism: Tetramorium parvispinum; assembly: GCA_011638315.1. Classification (NCBI taxonomy): domain Eukaryota; kingdom Metazoa; phylum Arthropoda; class Insecta; order Hymenoptera; family Formicidae; genus Tetramorium; species Tetramorium parvispinum. The sequence goes on from VBVR01003331.1 coordinate 11,880, forward strand.
AATCAATAATCGCCATGAATCAATAAGAAGTAACCCAGTAAACACAAAGTAATAGCAATTCAATATCAACGTTATAATTTCGTACTTGATAATATAACTATAATATAACATATCTTATATATAACAGCTATATTGTTGAGTAAAAAATTATAACATTGACGTTACATTACTGTTTATGTTTTTACTGGGAACGATAAAGTACGAATCGAGAACAGGATGCACTGAGAAAAAATATAGTTACTTTTGGTGGCCTCAACCATAATATTATAATACTTCTAATACGAAATATGATTAACTTAACTATATGCATCATTGTTAACCATAATTATCGTTAGAAATATAAAATCATGGTTGAGGCAAAAGTAACTATATTTTTCTCTTAGGACCGGTTTTTCCAACTTCTTGATAAGCTAACTAATAATTTATATCATACGTCTGAACTTGTCTAATTTGAAGATAAAACAAAGACAAACATATGATTTAACTATTAATTAGCCTACCAAGAAGTTGGAAAAACTGGCTCTCAGTGTGAAGGATCCGCACTGGTTAATACCGAATTCTCGACAATTACGAATACTATAAATCGCGAATATGCACATAAACACAGCGCGTCTTAAACGCGCGGTACGTCATCACTAGCATCTCGCATTTCAAAAGCCGGCAGTACATGTCGCGGTTAAAGGATCGAAACGGCCGTTCGCAAGATAAGAGAGACGCAAAGCGCAGTGCGTTATCTCGAAGCGACGCATCTGACAATCACATAGGTTAACAATTTCACATCTCGTACTCACCGACAGGAAGTTCTCGAAGCAGCGGCCGTCGAGTCCATCGGAAGTTCAGTGAGTAGAAAGAATCAAGTAGAATCCGCAAAATCGCCGTCGTCGGTCGGCACTCGTCCAAGCGGCGCGCGGCGCGCGGCGCTCCGTTCCGTCGCAGCCATCTTGCTCCGCGAGAAATGCACCCACGCACTTTTCACACGGGACGCTTTCGCACTCGCGTTAGACGCGTCGTCGCGTCGTCGCGGTCGAGATTCTTCGTCGCCCGCACTCCGTGCACTCGTCGTCGAGGTCCGGGTGACAGTTCCGCGCGCGAAATCCCGAGGACGATCGCGCGGTTTCGGTTGGGGCGAAGTCGCGACGCGGCGCGTGCCGGCCGCCGCTCGCGCGGGCGACCGTTCGAACGAGACTGAGCGCGATCACGTGATCGAGCGCTGCCGCGCGCCGCGCAGGGCCGTGGCTCTTGGGCACCTTGGCGCGCCGCGACTCGAGGAGTTCCGACGAAGCGTCGTTACGGAAAGCGACAGCATCGATATTCTTGCCTCGCTCTGGATTTTTTCCATTGAAAGACCGCGACTTTACTTTTCCGAGGAGTTTGAGTCGCGATTTCTTTCTGTGGCGCGAGATTTACAACTGAGGCCCGATTCCACAATTTACCTTAACCGAAATTTAGCTAATAGAAGATCAGTATCTAGTAGAAGAGTGTGTTTTATATAAAACGAACTCTTCTATTGGATATTATTAGTTACTTGTTAAACTTCTGTTAAAATAACTTGTGGAATCGGGTCTGAGTCTCGCCTATCGTCTGCCTTTATATGCCGTCGGCAGTAACTGAAATAATGTTTCGTAAAAGGTCGCGACTTATTTCTTTCCGAATTCTGCGATTAATTGTAAATCCCGAACACCGTCAATTGTCAGTTATGGGTAACTGAAATAGTTTCGCGATATGTAATAGGATATGTTTAAAAGATCGCGATTTATTTTCTTCCGACTTTTGAAGCGATCGAATTCCGATAAACATCAACTTATGGTAGAATTAGAGTAACATTGCATCAATATTATAATTTCCTACTCAATAATATAACTGTTATGTACAACATGTGTCATTACATTTATATTGTTGAGTAGGAAATTATAACATTGATGCAGTGTTACTATTATTTGATGTTTATTGAGAATCTCGAATATCGTTTGCCGTCGATCGTCGGCAGCCGAAATAGTGTGTTTCGTAAAAAGATCGCGATTTACTTTTTTCTAATTCCTGAACCATTTGTTTTAAATTAAATTTTGAATATCGTCGGTAGCCGAAATAATATATTTCTTAAAAGATCATGATTTATATATATTCCTCTCCGACTTCTGGAGAGCGAAATCTCGTCTGCCGTCGGCAGTTGACTGCCGAAATAATCTATTTTATAAATCGTAAAAGGATGCTCCATGCTCCGTCTCGCTCATGTTTTGTATCACTCTCATTCTCAGCGAGCTGGCGAGACGATTCTTGGAAGATAAACAAACACGCGCTATGGTTACGAACAGCACACACACAGTCGAGGCTCGAGCGATGTTTTTGTGTGCCGGATTATTATTGTTCCTCGTAAACTTGGCAGTTTTATTCCGATTTAAACGAAATATACAGTGGACAAAAAGCACCTCATTAGACTCTTTAAAATTATTTTATACAAAAGAATTACTGCAAGATTGACATCGCGAAAAAACTTTTTTACAATTATTAAATAATAGTAAAATAATTATATGTAAACGTATAAATGTTTAGCATAAATTTTATAACTTTTATTATAAGTTATTTGAAATTTAAATGCGCTTCACTATATGTTTTATCCAAAATATCTTCACGTCATTTAGAAAATTAAATTATTATAAAAGAAAGATTTTATGAAGAATTAAAGTTGTGTAAGATAATTGTATAAGATAGTAAAAGATAGTTCCACATTTATTACAAGTTGAAGTAGTTTTTCTATTAGATCCAATGGAGGATAAAATTTTATTTAACTAAAAGAACACGGATGATCCTCTCGTTTCGGAAGAAAAGATTGACGGAAAAGTACAACATCTCACCGAAACGCTCTAAAATTATATTTATTTACTTCAGTATTCATTTTCTATAAATTTATTTAACAATCACTAAAACTTTGTTTTACAATTATTGAATAATAGTAAAATAGTTACATGTAAAAATGTTTTTTAGCATAAATTTTATAACTTATCGTAAATTATTAGAAATTTAAATGTGCTTTCATTATCTTTTTATTTCATTTTATCCGAAATATCTTCGCGCTGTTTAAAAAACTAATTATTATAAGAGAAAGATTTTATGAAGAATACATACTACTACTACACATTTATTATAAAAGTTACTTCCTTCGTATTGAAATTACCTTGCCGCGAGAGATAGCGAAAAAGACCGCGCGTGATCCGAAAAGAGAGCCGTGCTCCGAGAGTTTCGAGACACGGCCCTGCGGCTCGCGGCACGTACAAACGGGTTTCACCCGTGTGCGTATATGCATGTACCATACGTGTGTGTGTGTATGCGCGCGTGTGGTACCGGAGTACGCTCGGCTCGGATCTTAGTCCGCGACACGGGATTACCGCGACTCGAGCGACTCGCGGAACAGCTCTGTACTCGGCGCAGCAGCGGCGGTGGCGGTGGTGGCACAGCGCACGACGGACGGTGGCTCGCGATCTCGTCGTCGTCGTCGTTATTCGCGTTACGCGTTCCTGCGAGTAAAAGCGGAACGCTTCGCGTGCGCGCGCGCGGGTGTGTATGTGTGTATGTGTATATGTGTCGCGCGGGTGCGCACTGGTTCGTCCTGGACCCCGCGAAACCGCGAATATCGTCCGCCGCGTATATCCGCGAGGCGCGCCGAGCGAGATGGTGCCGCGTTGACGTTTGCCTCGCCGTAAACGCGCATCGGTATCCATAGTCGATCGTCCGTGCGGATCGTCGTGCCTGCTCGCGTGCGCGCGCGCGCGCGAGCGAGAGAAGAGGAAGTAGTGCGTGAGAAGCGGAGGCGAGCGCGCCTGCAGAGGTTCCCCGCGCGGTCGAGGCGAGATCTCGATCCCCAGGGAGGAGGAGGAGGAGGAGGAGAGAAGGAAGGCGCACGATCAGGTCAGGCGGCTATGCGGGACGTCGCGACGGTGCGAGGCCTCGTCGCGGCACGAACGTCGCGGAATGGGGCCCGTTGATCGGGTCCGGGAGAGCGGCTACGGGCTTGTGGACGACCATCGACGACGACGGAGGCATGGACGTCATCGGGGACGGGGACGAGCAGACCCTCCAGGCGATTCTCGGTGAGTTTTCCTGCCTTCCTTCCTTCCTTCGCGTCTTTTGCGCCTTTCGCGCAACGCGCTGTCAGTGTCTTTTTTTTTTTTTTTAGGTCTCGCGCGCTCCCGTCGGTGTCTCTCGTTTTCGAGCGTGTCGCCTAACGGTACCTTATAGATCCTTCTAAACGCGCGCGGCGGCGGTGGCTCGTGACGCCAATAGGCACCGATCGAGAGCGACGCGGGCCACCGCGAACAGCCGTGCGGAATGTCGCGAATTTGACACCGACACCGTTATCGCGTGTCGCCCTCCGTGTCCTGCCCCGCGCCCCCGCCGGCTTCTCCGCGCCTCCGCAGGTTCTCTCCACGGCTCTGTTCCCCGTGGCCGACGTGGATGTCGCAGCCGCCGAGGCGTGCGTTGACCTTTAAACGAACGCGCGCACCGGAGGTACGCCGCGTCTTCATCCCGCGACCGTCGGTTCACCGACGCTGGAATCGAAAGCGACGCACGACGATGGAACGCAATTCGTGGAATTCGCGTGCGAATACACGCGGCGCATCGACTCTCGGTGGGAGCGCGAGAGGGTGGGAGAGGAAGCACGGAGATCCGATCGGCGCTGCCAGGATCGCTATAGTCTTTCGCGTCGCTCCATTTGAAGAGAGAACGAGAGAACATCTCTCTCTCTCTCTCGATTTTGCGAGAGACGTATCGCTGATCGACCTGGCCCCATCTCCTCTCGCATTTGTCTCTAAAATCGGCGATATTAAATATAACTTTATTCACTTCAGCTTTACACGCCACGAAGCGGGACTTGGTTTACAATAATACCTTTACCACATTCATTCCTCGTTTCACGCACTCATTCTTACAACTTTAACCTAACTAACAAAACTTATATATACGATTAGTTCATAACTCACAGCCATCCTTTCTCATATTTTCTTCTCCTTTTCCTTTTTTTCCTTTTCTTTCCATAATTTCTTTAAAATTTCTAGCAATTAAAACTGACAATATTGTCTCTTACTCGAATTCACAAATTGCGTTCAACGTCGAGGACTCGTATTGCGTCGGTAGTGGGGAACCCCCGAAATTTGAGATCGAGATAAATGCGCGTCGAGAGGAAAGTTCGGTCCGCTGCTTGTAGGCGTCAACGCGCATCAATCCGCTCGCGGAATTATTTTCCTCGTTATCGCGAAATGAGCCAAGGTTTTTGCGCGTCCGGTATGTTGCAAAAGATCCTTAGCTTACCGTCTTCGCGCTCTCTTCCCTTCGGCTCCCCGTATCGGCGGTCTGAAATAAACGAACACGACGGCGAGCTGAATGAAAATCCAAAACGCTCCGTCGCGTCGGCGCGATTTCGGTTTCGCACCTGGAATTAAATTGCGACTGGAAAGTACTAAACCAGGAAGACTTTGGAGCGCGAGGGTTAAAAGAGGAGAGTCATGCCGCTTACGTGGATACGTTTATCCTACTTTTGCCTTGACTGCGGCTCTCTCCCCTCCACGCTCGCGGAAAAACCGTCTTCGCATACCTGTTACGCGCCTCTCAATTTAATGCATCGCGCTTTGATGTTCTTTTTTTTTTTGCTCCTGCCGGACGCGCGAGAGCCGCTCGATCGTTGATCGTCGCGATCGCAGGATACGAAGTTGGATAAAATAAACTCTCGCGTCTCTCTTCGCTTCTCCGCGTGTATTTACGTTTTCTTCGTGTGCACTCGCGATTTAACGGCCTGTTCCACGAGTGCCGAGTGCATTCACCTGCAACGAGTGCAGCGTAGCGTTCCTTATGTAGGTCAGAGGTTGTAACGTAATGTCTCCTCCGATCCTCCGAGATGAATGCACCACCTCATCCGTGGCACGGATCAGGAACAAAGCGTTGTTATCTCATTGCTCCTTTGTCGGCTCGAGAAAACTTGTGCCTTCAGCCGCACCGATCTACCTCGAGCCGAGTTTCACGGAAACATTTAGACCTGGTTTTTCCAACTTCTTGATCCGCTAACTAAAGTCCGAATTCATAGTCGTTTCTTAAATCTTAAGACTCGAGAATTTCTTAAAAATCTTAAGGGGATCCTGGAGCGACGCTCGAACTTGATCGAGGTCGATAATGTAGATCGGAATTTTAAGCTATAATATTATAAAT
>VBVR01003332.1:0-18074 GCA_011638315.1 Tetramorium parvispinum
ACGAGAATGTTTTTAAATATATATTATACATTATTATAAAGTTTTGCAATTAGTGAACAATTGATTATATTGATATTATTAGGTTTCTTTTTATTATACCAATAGCTCATTATATTCATTTACTTACAATGTTTATTATTTACTACATGCAAATTGTATGTACCTATAAATTCATTTAACAAATATACATTTTGTCTGTGATAATCTTTTATTGATTACATATCTTACAAGTTTTCATCATATGTTTGTTGGAATGCCTTTATTATAACATTTTTACTTTTGCGCATCTCTAAAAGAAGAAAAAAAATTATCGATAAGAATTATATTTCGGTCACAAAAGATGAAACGTGAACTATCACACATTGATTTGCTGGTAAGGTCAGGCACTCGATTAACGTAAATGATGCAAAGAGATGCATTCGAGAGAAATACCCGCGAATAATTTGGCAGATGACATGTGGTGGAATTACAACGTACGTTCCACCACGTAAGACACGTGGAGCATTATTGATCGTTGCCAGAATAGAAAGACAAGATATATATAAGTCTATATGACCCCCGCGGTACACGGATACCCAGCGAGATGTCACACGCCGTTGATACATTGTGCATCTCGCTGGCTGGCGTATCATCATTAGTGTCTGCTGAATGGCTCAAATAAAGCATTTCGACGTTTGCACGTTTAATTTAATAGCTCACGCATACTATTCAACGAACGTACTTTGAAGATTTTTCCCATTTTATTTGTGTATGAAGGGTGAGTGATATATAGCAATCTTTGAACCTATTGTTTTGTAAATATTTTGTTATTTTGACAGAGATGTTTTTACATCTATTTTATAGGTAAAATATTATATTTACTTGTATACGGCAATATATATTGTTCTTCGTACTTTATTTAATTTATGTTTAAATACACATGTCTTTTTTCCTTTTTATATCGCATAATAATTAAATTTTTGTTGGTAAACTACAGTTTTTAACTATCGTAAATCAATACAGAATACTTAGCTAAAATTCTATCCTGTTATAAATATTCTACAATTTTGCATCGTCAGTTTCTCGTACACAAGTGAGTTCCCATAAGTAAATATAATTTTATAAATACATGCTGTAATATAACGAATTAAAAATTATTCTGTAATGTGCTACTTAAACTACTAAAAAGCCAAAATAATCTTCTCAAATCCGTGAAGTCAGTAATTCCTTTATGCAAGAAGATCTTAGTATTACTGTAAAAGATATTCTATAACATCTTATAAAATGTAGGAGGATGTAGAGATTAGAGAGTGCAATCTTCTAATTTCCATAAATAAAGATGACATCTTCGTGCAAGTAATGATTAAAATCTTATTATTAGTATCTTCAATTATTATATATAATGTCGCACCTAGGCTGTCGAGAATTCTCTCGCCTCGAGAACAAAGATGCCACAATTCCACGAGGCGAGCGACACTTGAATTTCATTATTAGCCACGGTTATTCCGTGACACCCCGCTAAATCGAGACAACCTTTCCGTTCCCGTAAACGAAGACGATAATTGCACGCGGCAGGCAGCATCAGCGATGCGATGCCAGCAACAACGGCGGTGGCGGCCGCGGCCGCGGCGGCGATGCCGGCGGCGTGATAGAGTAGTACGCGCCGGGTGACCGACCTTTACGTAACGCGCGGCTGTTTGCGCCGCGCCACGCCGCGCCGCGCCGGCATGGGTGACGTCTACTCCGCTGCAACGACGATGCGTCGACCGTTGCAGCTGCACCGGCGCAGCGCGGCGCGGCGCGGCGCGGCGCGGCGGCGCGCTGCAACGCTCAGTCCGCGCGACGCGCTCGCGATGCCGGCCGTTTAAGCTGTATTCTTTCCCTTCCCGCCTTTCCGCTTCTCCCTTCGCGGCTGGCCGGCGGCCGGCCGGATGCAGTTACATCGCGCTCCGCATGCAACCCAGAGGAAGACCGTCGCGATATCTCACACATTCGTAAATTGGGCGTTTGCCGCACCATGCGGCGATCGGCCGGATGAATGTGCTAAAAATAAACAAATTGGCTTTTTACGCGAGTTTATCGCCTCAAAGGGAGCGAGGAGATATGTCGGCAGTATATCTCGAATATAAAAATCTCTGTTACTTTTTTTCTAATTAAATGAAAATGAGATTCTGCTGTCGAAATTTGAATAATTATTTCTATATGATAAATTACATGATATATAATTGTATTCTAATTCTAATTTACACATAAAATATGAATAAGTATAGGGAGAGGAGGAGAATTTTATTCAGTTTTGTCTACAAGTTATACGAAATATAAGTATTCTGTGAGCAAAATTTACATTAATTAACTTTACATTAAATAACTTGATATTAATTTCTTGTCGACGAATGTTTGGCACATTTAATTGATTTTACAAGCACTTTAAAGGAGAATTAACTCGTCGCGCCTTAATAATCAAACATATAACATCGAAAGTAGGAAGATTGAGGAGACTCATGTTTTTCTGTCAAATTTTCGCATATTGAAAGAGAGAAGCCCCTTGATGAAATAATCATCACTAATTTATCATGCACAAAATCTGTGAAAACTAACAATCCGTACATTCTTACTCCCTTGACACGCTATCTGTCATGATTCCAATTCTCGGGAATGCCGAGAATGCACAAGCCCGACGGCGGCATGTGCAGCAACAGTTCTTGCTCCGATTTTCACGTGAACGCGCTTACAATAGTATACGCTCCGCATGACGCTCCGTTAACTCGGTTCTCGAACTCGGCACTGGCAGTCCCTCTCTTCTTCTCGCTTTTTCTCTCCGTTCCATACCGCTCGTCTTCTTTCCAACGAAGGTCAGCAGCCGTCTGTCGCGCCCGGTTGCGCACGCGGCATCGAACCTTTCGGTGTGCGTCAGTGCATCTTCGTCCAATTTAGAAATCTCGTCGGTACAAAACTAACTTGATCCTTTTTCAGAAGCAAATGACAAAAGCCTTGGTCCTCAAATTGCAAGATTTTATTAAATAAAAATAATTTAAATCAAGAGTCCTTTGGTAAATACAATTCAAATTACTGTAATTAACTGGCCTAAAAATTTTTTTATTAAACTCTATGGCCAGTTAATTACACTAATTTGAAATAAGATTTTATTAATTTCCATTTTTGTACCAATAAATGCTGAAGATTCAAAATAGCTACTTCTAAATTGCATAGACATTTTTTATTCTCGTAAATTTGCAATTTGTGAGATATCAACAAATTGTATTTGAGAAATTAACACATTGTAATCTGCAAAAAAACGCGCTTATATAATTGAAACTTACTGTTTTAGAGTTTTATCATGGACAATCTGCACTTTAATCAATAAATTTAAATGAGTTAGATATGTAATTCAACAGTATTTCAAAATTTCCCAAGATTCTTAAAAATATGAGACTCATACAAGAATGTCCGTGTAGATTGGATATTTTCGCGTAGCGTCTTTAAATATCAGAAGTTCAAATACTCAAGAGATAGAAATTTTATCCTAGCTATATTTCCAGAAGAAGCAACTCAATTCATTTAAAATAACGCTCGTCATGCGATTGATTAGGACTTGCGTAGTATTTATTCGTACGTAGTATTAATTCAGATTTAGTCTAAACGTGAGATCATTAGGAAGTAAGCGTTCTAACGATCGGGTCGATTGCCCGCGGTGAGCAAGCGATCGATCATCCGAGGCGAGCCTTGGCATTCAATCAAACAGACAGGAAGAGCGCTTTTTACACCGTATTCGAAGAATGATCGCGCTAATGAATGAACTTGTTCGTCGGTATCCCGTTGTATTTCTTGCAGCTTAGCATTGACGCAGAATATTACGTTCCTTTGCACGCACTTAATCGCGCATGAGTACTTACATAATCATCGCAATCGGAAGCACGACTTTGATTTCTCGACTAAGTATCTATGAATTATCATGATATATCGGTTATAATAATAGCTCCGAAAGTATATAGATTAAAGTAATTTGGTGTAAATCCCGATTTTAATGTTTTATCACTTTATACGATCGTGAAATTAGTTCTTCCAATTAAGAAGGATTTATGAGACGAATTTAATATCTCAAAAGTTGATTATTTCTACTTCTACTACCGCTCTTTCTACCGCTATTTTAAGAGATATTATGTATCAATTTAAGATTAATACATAATAAAATTTAATTCTGAAATATTTTTTAAGACAAAAATCGTACTTAATATAAGTTTAACTAAAAAGTGAAGACAATAATCAATTTAAATGGATTACACGTGTAATTCAACGATAACAGGATTTTTAAGATATAAGAATAAGAGGCTTATACAACAATTCTCGTGCAATGATTAGGTTTCTTCGTGTCGCGCCTTTAAATTCAAGCGTCGCAATACTTAAAGACAAGTTACACAAGCCGACTTACGAGAATCATTTGTATTTTTATATTTATTCAGTATAACAAATGTTAAAGATTCTTCTAAGCAATGTCGCAGATTCAACATGACCTAAAGTATATCATTACAAGTAATAAGTTTAAATCGTGTCGTGTTTCTTATTTATCCTGAAGACGGATGTTCACGTATAAACTAAGATAATTAGACAAGTCGCGTTACAATTAATTAGAATAATTGCTCTTAAAATGCCATTTATTGAAATGGAACTTTATAAACACATTGTTTTTTTTTATTTTATCACAAAATATTTATATATCTTTAAGATAATTATTTGTAAAATATTTCTCAGGTAATCTAAAATAGTATATAATATAATATCTAAAATATGTTTTATATTTCATATTAATATTGAAAGCAAGTAAAAAAGATATTAATTAGTTTTTACTTTATAATTTTTTACCGTATTTTCATACTTATTCAAAGTTCTGTATTATCTAAAATTCAACTTTATACAGATATAAACAAATTTGGAAAGAATCGATAATTTAAATTTTATATAAATTTCAAATAATTAAAATTTTCAAAACGTTAAAACCTGTCAAATTATGTGATAGAGTCAATTTGAGTTTAAAGCGCACTTCTTTTTTAATGTATTTTATCGCGGAGTACAAAGCAAATCTCAATGCCACACTCTTAGCATTCGTTATATTGACGCGTCGGAAATTTTCTCCGGCCAAGTAAGGGACTCTAGCCGCGGAGGCAATGACATTGCTCACAATGCCAGGACGCGCCGCGGCCACCGCCGCCTGCATCGGCCGATGCCATCGTCCGCGGTCGCTTCTATGAAATGTACTCATTGTCAGTCGCAATTGGACGGCGCTTTTTTACGAGACAAATTTCCACGAAATTAAACAAGTCCAGACAGCTAATCGTAAAAAAACCTCTTAGACCGCTCAGAATTTATACATGATGATAAGTCCGTAACTACATTCTTATGCAAAATATGCAACGAGGTATGCGTCACTGACGCAATGCTCTTTCGAATGCTCATTTAATTTAAATGTCATAAGTGTGTAATATTATTGCACACTTGGTAAATATGTAAATTTATAAATAAAGGTTGTCAGGACGAGCGATTGCGCTATCAAATATACGCAATTATTAGTTTACTTGCAAAATGTCTGCTTTGCATCGCTATTGTTTCATGTGGAATGTGTGAATCATAATGCTAGTCATCAGCCATGAGACAGCGTTCGCTGGCGTTGATCAAATACCTGCTCTGCTTTTGAAGCGCTTTAGGATGAAGTAAATTTATTCGGATTATTCGTTACAATTCCCGCAGAACAAATCCTAAAGCGTTTAAAAAAACTAAAACTTGTTTGCTATTCGGGAGGCATTCTTCACGAGCTTGTTTTCTCATGTTTCAGCACCGAATAGCCCGCTTCACCTTAGCAACAGGGCTCACATCTTGCTCCTGTTGAATAGGCCTTTAGCCGCTCTCACGGACGCTGATCATGCAGTTAGATTGCGGCCAGACTGGGGCAAGGTGAGGAAATGCAGAACCGAAGCCTATATATAATATCGGTACATGTGTCCGCAACATGTGTCTGCTTTAAATAAGAATGCGTATTTCGATTTAGTAGCTTTTACCTAAATTTAAATTTGGCAACATGTTCTAAAATAAAACATAATATATAAAAATTTACTATCTTTAAATTTATTATCTGAATTGATTTATCAATTTGTAGCATATTATATGTGTAAAATACGATAGTAGCACTAATTTTTTTAACATCTTTGCATATAATGTCTTACTTTGATTTTATTACTTATAAAAATAGTTATTAAAGTATTGTAGCATGAATTTTACGTAGAAATAAAAGTTTTTCTAATATTTTTACTTTATATCTTCAGGGGCACTATAGAAGAGGGATCGCTTTATCAGCGCTTGGAAGATACGAAGAAGCGCTCTATGCTCTCTGCATTAGCGTGGCCATTGACAAAAATCCGCAAACTGTGCGCCATGAACTGACCAAGGTACGTTGCCTTCCTTGTAAAAATAATTTATTATTAAAAATTATTCAAAGTTAATGAAACGTTCGTACGAGTCCAAGATACTCGCAAAACCGGACTGCCGCTACCGTATAAATTTGGATAACATTAAAACTGGGATAAACTTGAAATTAATCTGCCTTGGAGCATAAATTATTCCTCAATAAATAGAATTACGTGGGCATAATTAAAAGTATTTCGGCGATGAAGGATCATCGAGTCAAACGCGATCCATACTCCGAACGTATTCAGACCGAAGTGAAGTAAATTCATCGAGTTCCCGTAATATTTCTACAAGACGATAAGACGAACCGTAGCTCGATCATTGGCATGGAATCCACGTACCTCGCGGGGCAGTCGCTATCGCGAGACTGGCGGAATGCGCCGCGGGGAACCGAATGTGCATTCGTCTCTATCCGGAGAGCATCAGCAACACAAAAGAAATGCGCGCCGCGGCGTTTCCGGCACGACTGCTGCCGGCCGCGCTGCCTTAATGACTCGGTGCGATGGTCGTCAGGTGAGTGACCCGCACGCCAGGGGCAACGATAACCACGTTCGCGCGAGCGAGGCGGGCGGGCGAGGCGATGCTACTCTCACGAGCAAATGCGCCGTTTCCAGCGTTTCCACGTGTTGTTTCACGCGACGGCGTCGATATATCGATCTTCCGCCAGTGTGACGCACGGCACCGCGCCGCTGCGTTCTCCACCCTCTCGTGCATAATGCAAACTGCTTTCCTTCTACGTCGAATTTTGTTTAAGTGCTACACACTTCGCTCTCGTTCGCGTCTCTCTTTGGAGAGCTCTTGCTCGTTGATTCGTCAATTGCTGATATTGAGATACATTTTATTGCATTTTTAGCCCAGGTAGAACAAGAAATTGCAAAAATGTCCAAATGATGAACTGCAAAATATCATTACTATGTCATTTTATTGCTATTTTAGAGTTATTTTAATGTCAATATGACGTCATTATAATTTTTGTTCTACCTGGGATCGTGCGGATTCTCTTACGTAAAGATTTAAACGATATCTTAAGTTACTCTAAAAATTTTAAATATCGTTGAAACAAACATAATTGAAATACAAATTTATTGTAAGGCTGATGTCCGAATTAACAAGTATTCCGATTGGCATTGAAGCTGGTCAATCGACGTAAAGTTTCGCAATATTGCGTCACATGGAAATATTCGTGAAGGCCGAAACGCGGTTACGTATAATAACAATTGAATATTAAACAATTCAATGCGACAGATCGCATCATTTTCGATCGACGTTAAATAATTTAAAAAGCGGAGCGTGTTGAATTTCGAGCGTACGAGCGATTACGTAAACGATGACAGAATCATTGATGCAAGCTGCACCGCCACTTATGTAAGATGAGGGAATCATTCTTTCCCGCTGCCGCTGAATCCGTCGGTCGGGACCGCATTATGGAAGGCGCACTTTTACTTTCATCGTCCGAAAACGTCTCGGATTACTCAATCGCGTTATTTCATACGTTAATCGCGCCGGTTTAGCGCATCAGTTGAATACCCATCGCGGTCTTGTAATTAGAAGCATCTCACGTCAAGGAAGAAATGCATGCTATTGAAGAAACAAGCGAAGTTTGCTCATCGCTCAGCGAAAGTTTTATTTGAAATCCTTATATGTAATGTTCTATGAATTTTTTTATATTGAGTCTTTATGTTGAAATAACGACTCAATTAGCTTCCCATAATGATTATCGTATTTCGTAACTCCAATTCAGAAAAAATTTTCGCATCTTGCAAAAGAGGACAATTTAAAATTACTTCTACAGACATTAACCTTTTTCTTATATTTATTTTAAACATATTTAATAACTCGATATCTAATTAAATTTAAAAACTTCAATAATTATCTGTAAATCCTAGTCTTTAAATAATTAGCGTATGTTTTTAAATCAAATATCTCGCAATAAAGTAGTAAAATTATATAAATTACAAAAACTTTTTTCTAAGATTTAATTACATTTTCTTATATTTTGTGTAAAATATTTCGTTAACGAGGTTTTGAATTAAGTCCTTTGAGGAATAATTAATTTACTAATTCTCAATTGTGCGGGTTTTATATTCTATATATTCAAATTTATTTGACTGATGTTATCAAGTTTGTGGTCGTATGCTGCAGATTCTGCACAGAGTGCTGTCGCCGAAGGTATATCGGCAGAATGTCCTGTCGTCACGCACGCCGTATAGTTTAACGAAGAATGCGTCACGCACGAGGAATCGTCATCATCTAATGAATTCCAAGCGCAGCCGACGCGCAACCCTGAACAGGTCCGATTGCGAGGACAACAGCAGCGACGAAGAAGAATTCACACAGGTGCTTTCCTCGAAAATTACCTGATTTTATGCTTGCTATATTTTTTATATTTGGTAAAAAAGGTTCAAATTAGATATGTCATTCAATATAAACAAGAAATGTGATAAGCGCTCATTAGACACTTTAGTGGCTATCGTTGTCATTAACAGTACTAGGAGTAAAAAGTACAATATTAACAGCACAGCCATTATAATTAACAGTAAACAGTAAAATATCTATTTAATGATATTTTAAATTATTCTGTTTTTTTTATTTTATAATTAGTTTATTATATTCTTTAATAATATAATTTAAATAATTTTTTTAGGTTTTTATTTTTCGATATATTTCTAATCGGCTATTCAGCTTTTACCAATTATTTAATTACTCACTTTATCTTTCTTTTATTTCACAGACAATAAACAGGAGAGTTCGGTCCTCTATTGTGCCGCAAGTCAACACGAAACTGCAAGCAAGTTTGGATAGTGTATATCAGGATATAGAAAAATTGAAAAGTAAGTATTATCGCCCGCCGATACACGTGTACTCCTTTTATATTCGTAAAAATATCTTAAGACGGTGTTATTTGCAGGAATCGAACCGAGACCCGCCGAAATCCTCTTGCCAGCTCTTTCCGGCGGCACCGCTGGAGAATTGGATTGCATCTTATGTTGTCGCCTGCTTTGGAAACCTGTCACGACACCCTGTGGTCACACCTATTGCTGGATGTGCCTGGACCGTTGCCTGGATTACTCCTCGGCTTGTCCCTTGTGCGTCACGTCTCTAGCTGACGTAAGAGAACTCTTTATATAAATTAATTAATTTTATTGCTTTGAACTGTATTGTTGCTCTGACGCAGCAATCTGATTTAATTATCAGTATAATAATTTCTTTAGATTTTTATTATTCTGATTTTCATGTTGGTTCTAACAACAGTTATATTGCATTTAAACAATAAAGAATTAATTTTCATAAAAAGATTAAAATTTGAAGTTAAGAATTTAAAACAATTTTAATTTGATTGATTGAAAATCAAACCTTGATAACATGGATCAACAAATTTAAGAAGCAAGAAATAAATAATTTAAGGACAACTTAGACAGCAAAGAATTAATTTTTGAAAAATATAAGATTCAAAGTAAAAAATTTAGAACAATTTTGATTTCAAAATTAAATCTTTATAATGTAAAATCAATGAATCTAGAAAGTAAAAAAAAATTATGTTTCTTTTTCTCTTTCTATAAATTTTATTATAAAACTCAGTTATACCTAATTATCCTTAAATTATTAAAATTTTTGTATTGTTTAGTTTCGAAACAGAAAATAATGTCAATTGTCTTTATTCAAAAATATTAGTCAGCTTTTTATCTTTTTGCCATTACAATCTTGATACTTGTAATTGTTAGTTTTTACTTTTATGTAATTAATGCATTTCACAATTTTCTCGAAAGAATTCATATCTTAAAATTTGTTCATTATTCGTGAGCTCTTGATTTCAAGGAGCTTGTCAGGAAAATACATGGATGTGAGAGATTCAACAACACCTGCTCATAAATGAGACTTGATGCTTTCTAGCGGTTAACGACGATGCCGCAGATTGAAATGATTATTGTTTGCGGTCGTCACGAGCTTCCGCGTTCGTGGCGTCATTACAGATCGTCTGTATTATATTTAATGACGATGAGGATGGCGACGTTAACGATGATCTTGCGGCGCGCTACTCTTTATTTTCTTATCCAATTCTTCGCAACATATATTCTTCGCAATGATATATCGATGATTGTACTTGATTGTCTAGAAAGATTCTTTCTGCGTTGCTCTCTTTACTATCGAGTACTCAACTAATAATCTTATATAAATCTCATTGTTTCTTTAAATATTTAGATGAATTATTTTCTTAATATTTCTATCTTGCACCTAAAAATATTCAGTTTTAATTGAAAATGGAATGATGTACGATATGCGTTCAATAATTTTGATCATGGAATACCATGCTACATATTTTATCTCCTGTGATATTTCGTAGGTTCTCAAAGTACAGAGACATCGAGTTGACTCGTTATTATAAAATTAAATGCACAATATTCGATTTAGTTAAACTGTGGTTAAATTCACGAAACATTTCAACTTAATCTTCCTCAGTATATGATAACATTTAAGGTAATAAAAATTATCAAGAATAATTATAAAATTTGTTTACAATGAATAAATAATATACAAATTTGAATAAGTAATGGAGTGGTACACTGAAAAAAAATTCTGATTAAAAACAGACGAATCAAAAAAATCTTGTAAGATTGATAAAATATTCTAGTTATTATAAGTTATAAAATATTGAGTTCTATTATAATAACCAGAATATTTGATTAATTCTACAAGATTCGTCCGTTTTTAAGCAGAATTTTCTTTTAGTGTACGTAGCATCAAATTTGACTTTATCTTGAAAGTCCGGAAAGCAAGCTCCTGATAGACAGACAGGCAACCCGGAGTAATGATGAATGTGTATTTTGCGATAACACCCTGTATATGTACATATATATATATATTTATTTACTTATATGTATATATTTATATGTATATATTTATGTTGTATATATTAAGAGTGAGCGCGAGTTTAGTCTAGTAAACAGCGCACTGATCTGCGGCAATCGTAGCGCAGAGCACTACCACACTGTAGTGCTCTGTGCTATGATGGCCACACAGAAAATTTAATATCTATTAATATTTTTATTTCAAGATTAAAATCAGTACAAGTAACATGTATCAGTACAATAACATATCAATTAAATTATATACATATTGAAGCTATAATTCATGTGCGTGTTTATAAACGCTGATATTCATATGCTGCAGAAGATATTCTTTTCAATATTCACTTTTAACTGAATATCATAATGCTTCGTTATTATGTTAGAGAAATTCAGCAAACGGTACTCTATTTCGACAGATTTTAATGCCAAACTAGTCTTAGCGCAAAACGTGATCTCTTCAGGAAAAGAAATTGCAATGAGTATTACGACTATTATTTTTAGTTGTTAACCAGCTATCTTTTTCTGCTTTCAGTATTTAGCCAGTAGCCAAAAAATTGTGACGGATTTCGTAGAGAGAGCACTTAAAACAGTGGCGCCCGCGGAATATACCTCCAGAGCTGTGAGTCATCAGCTCGAACTGGTCCAAGGACTTGGTCTTTTGGGTAACGAACAGATTGCCGTCTTCATCTGCACGACAGCGTTTCCCTGCGTTGCCTGTCCCCTGTTTGTTTACGAGCCCAGATACAGGCTGATGGTCAGAAGATGCGTGGATAGCGGAATGCGCCAGTTCGGAATCGCTGCATGTCTCAACAAGGAGGCAACGGGCACGAAGAGGTGCAGCAACTTTATTTTACGATAACTTGAAATTAAATTTGTGTTTACACGTAATCACGGTTTAAATTAATATGTTGAAATGTATTATATCAATTTTTTAATATTTTAACCTTTAGCTTCTTATTTACATTCCTTCCAATCAATCTTAATTTGTCATATTAGATACTAGTTAGCGAGAAAATATTATATAAATACAAAAATAATAATTACGAATAATATTTTGTATGTATTTAAATGCAATTTATTTAATTAAATTTATAATTTATAATTTATGTGTGTATACGTATATGTATATAATACGTACTTTACATGGTGATTTAAAAATATTGCTATCAAAAACTAATAATATCCATCAATTTTTTTTAGATATGCGGAGTATGGAACTATCTTAGACATTCGAGATCGAGTATTGCTCAAGGATGGTTGCAGTATTCTCAGTACGGTCGGCGGTAGAAGATTTAGGGTTCTTTCCGGTGGGGAAAAAGATGGTTACGATACGGCACAGGTGGAATTTCTCAGAGACACGATCGTACAAGAAGATCAATTATTAAATCTTCTAGAACTTCATGATAAGGTAAAAATTGTACAAACTCTAATATAATAAAACGAAATTTAATCAATTAATTTAATCGGCAACACTGCAAAAGTTGCATATTATTTTTTATTTACATTAAAACACAAATATATTAACTTTACGATTTTACACATGTCTTGTATATTTATTCCATAATAAAACTATAATGTTATTTTAATTGTATTATATTTATCTTTGGAAAAATTTTTATTTTTATTTATATTTTTTTCAATCTTTTTATTCGTAGTATTAATTCAGAAAGAAAGAATATATATTTTTCGTATCGCGATAAAAACCAGTTAATTTTTTTGACAATTTAACACATCTCTCTAACTTTTCAGGTACGAGTAAAAGGTCGAAGATGGTGGGATACAGTGTCGATCTCTCAAAAATCCGAGATCCAGCGAGTATTCGGACGTATGCCCGACACAGAGGAGGATTGGCCGCGTCTACCGGACGGGCCATCGTGGGCATGGTGGTTGCTTGCGATTCTGCCGCTGGGACCGCAGTTGCAGGTGGGTATCCTGGGCACAACCAGCCTGGAGAAGCGGCTGCGAGCCATCGAGAAGACGCTCGATCACATGGAGCAAAGACAATTGACAATCGCGGCTGCTCCCTCCGAGCAAACGACGACATCGTCGAGCATCTGCAGGGACGGAAGAGCAATTACGGAGACGGCGATGTCGGTCATTCAACAATCGTAGAGAGCAACAAAGCGTCGCGATACCTTGGAAGTAACCGATGTCATTCTGTGGCCTGGAAATATAGGATCGCGAACCTTGTATCTCACATTCTGCGAAGAATTTCAAGTGGCAAAAGACAGCGATCTTGAGCGAAGAAGTAGAAATTATTTTAAAAAGTCTATCAAATTGATCGAATAATCCTTCAGTTTTGATAGACGAAGTTTATCATTCGGTAGAATCGATTGAGACATAATATCTGATTTTTCCACAGACTGCAAGTCTTGAATACTGCATTTACTAAGCCCATATTTATGATCTTATCGCACTCTGATAGAAGACACGACGTTTCTCTACAGCCATGTCACAGGAGGGCATTTTTGTCATGTTTTACCTTCTAAGCCACTAATTTAGTCGGTTGAAATCTTTTCTATGTCGATCTCTCATCCGTTGTTCCCGCGATGCGATTCCTCGATCGACCCTTCGACTCTGCTCGACGTACAGAACATCTATAGAACGCGTGGAATCTATAGAACTCTTGGACGCCTCGTAAGAAAATTGGGTCGATCGATCAGCAAGCGCACCTATTCTTCAATTTCGTTCGGCGGGGAGTTTCGAACGGCTCCTTCTCTCTCTTCTTAGATCTAAGCAAGGAAAGTTTGGAAGTGTCCTTCATCGATTTTGATGATCTTCAGATGTTTTTCTTATTTTTTAACTGCTCTACTATATCCGAAATTTATCAAAATCGACGAGGCACATTTCCAGATGTTTCCAAGTAAGTTAAGTTCCAATCCGAGCACCTTCCACCTCGTGCTCGTTAAATCTTCTGCTGAGCGCCTTATCGATGAGACGGCGAAAAGAAATAAATCTGCCTAAACTGTGAAGTGATAATAATAATATTTATTAGTTTAACGTAGAACTAAGGCATGAACAATATTTATTTTTATGTAATACATCATTTTCTGATAATATATGTATAGAATAAGTTATATTATATTACAAAATTAATATTGTTACTTGATAATTTCCTATTAATGTAACAAAATTAATTGCGACACGAGAGAACAAGGTCAATCTATAATATGCAAGGATTTCGATTATAATTTTGACCGTAATGGTGATCAGTAACATATCTGGGAAACCGCGTTTCCTCGGTAAGGCGTTTCAATCCTCTTCGCGCTATTGCAATATGCAAATCTGTTCTTCCAAAACGTTATACGGATATTTATTATGTATATCTATATTGTATATGTATACACATATATTTATGTATACACATTCGAACGCGTACACGTAGCAACCGGGAGTAAGTCACCCTGTTTTAAACATTTCAATGTGTCAATTTTCATGACGTACACATATTATTTGAGTGTATTGTACACGTAGTGAAAATTAAAGATAAAGTTTAAGGATACTTGGATATAAGGCACTCGGATTCAACTGTATATTGTTAGACAATAATCTAAAGATTATTATCTTAATCGGAAAATTGACATTAAAAACAAAGTTCTGAAATTATTTAGACCAATCTCAATTTTATACGTACTTTATTACGTACAAACTTTCTCGTTACCATTTACACGCTGTAATAGATCTTGTCTAAATTTCTGTTTGAAAAATATGTATTATTTATCATTTTGAATAATATTTTATATACCATATATACATTAAAGGACTTACTCCCGTTGCACGTAGATGCATCGAAATCTCTCGTGCACGAAAATTCGTCAGTGAGCGAAAGCACCACGTTATATTGTCGATAAAAATGCTCATAACTATCAGACACAAGCATATGTATCTATTTTGTATAATACATTTGTATGTATTGGTACATACAACTATGATTAGGAGAATAATCATTTTATAAGAATAATAGTTAATTTCCATCAGTTTCTTAAAAATATTAAATACCAAAAGGAATGAAGATGGAGTATAATTTGTGCACAGAGGAATTATCTATCAAATAACAAAATATAAATTGGCATGAGTAAATGCTATTGAATAATTTTTGATTAATTTGCGACGTAATATACATGTCGCAGTTAAAATGATATTATACATTTACTGGTGCAATCGCTCTACGAACGTTCCACGAGTTTGCCGGTACAATCACGCGCGAAAGCGCGATTGTAGAAAGAAGTTTGATATCTACGAAACAGGTTTATTCGAAAAAGCGCAAATATTCTCGAATGAGAACGAGATCCACTTTTCGGCTCTTCGATGTCGTTGCACGATCGCGAATCACGGGAATTTTCCCGATCGGACAAATCGATCGCCGTACTGATTTTACATAACAACGGCTGATTCGCGTGTCCCGCGGCCCGAATCCCGAAATCTTTTTATACCGCTTAGATTTATTCCGTCGCTCGTAAGATTTTTCGATTATGCTAGCACGTAATAATTTATTCATGCGGCTTTTCGTACCGTCGAGACACAGCGATTGCCTGAGGAGCTAGAAATGTCATATCAATCACGTAATCAAGTATTTGTGAGAAACATAGACAGTACGGTTGTTGTTATTTATTATCGCAAGTAATTTCATGAATTATTAAATTTTGAATTAATCCTGAAGGTTACTATTGCACTTAAAAAAGCTAAAGAAGAAATATTGCAAAGAAAATTCTATTTCTCAGCTTTTCAGCGATTTATTAATGTGCTTGTCACTTTTAGGTAAATTATCAATTAATAATTCATTTAAAATATTTTATTTTATATTTTAATAGCCTATATAATATGTAACTAACTAAATTTATCCGCGATAACAAATTTCTTCATTAATCCTTCTAAGTGAAGCAGTAATTAAAAGGATCAATCTATATATTATATAAATAATATTGTAATTTTTAAACATTGTTTAACGTGGAATACTGCATTATTTAAGCAGAAAAAAAATATCAAAAATCTATTAATTCTTTTATGTATCATAAACAGGATATTTGACAAATTTTTCGAAGATAAAATTTTTAATTCTTCTATTATTTACCAATTATAACAAGATTTTACTATTAGGAGTAATTTTGATATTTATCCTACAGATTTAACCCAAAACATATGACTGTCCGATTCTAGATTTACAATCTTGAAATTAACCATGTAAATTTTGTGATTTTCAAATAATCACATTTAACGTAACATTAATACAGATTATTACCGAATTGCTAAGCACTGTTGATACAATCATTGTACATATACAAATCACGATAATAATAACGACAATCGTTACGAGGTGAAGTACTTCGAGTACATCCATTTTTGTGAAAGTACGAAAAGTATGATAGAAAGTTTTTTAATTGATCAACGTAACGCGGTACTCTGTCTCTGCGGCAATTTAATATGAAAAGCATCCTCTATCTAGATTTATATCCTATTCTCTAGACTTTTATGAAATTATGAATCATGCATTGTGATATTACTATATAGCCTACCTTGTATATTGTTATTGCTACGTTACGACTACTATACGTAATGCCACACGACTTTCCATTTTTACTTCGACATTTCTATATTTATCTTCATCTCTTCATATGAAAAATATTGTAATAAAATATCACAAAGTCACAATTGTGTATGTGTTCTTTTCTATCAGAAGGAAGAAATCGTGGACCACTGAATGCTTGGCTTTCAAAATTTCAAACTCTTTTAAATTAAAACTTGATGTTCCTGAAAAGTATGATTATCAAAATATCTTTGTACACATTTATTGTATTGTTTTATTCTAAAAAGTTAATTTCAATTTTGAATTAAATAAATTTCGATTATAATATTCTTAACTTGTGTTTATATATTAAAGTATAATCTTAAATTAAGAAAGAATTCGTTTTAATGATATTAAATATCACATAATTATCACAATAATAATTATAATAACATTAATTATCTATCCATATTACATTTATCAAATTATAATTTTCATTATTCAATCTAAATTGGTTTTTAATTAAAATAATGACTTTAATTATCTATCTATATTATAGTTATCAAATTATACATTTTCATTATTCAATTTAAATTGGTTTTTAATTTTGCTGAGGAAAATATTTAACTATTAAATCCAATCTCTTCAAAACGCCTCACCCTATGCATTTCGACTTCGATTCGATATGCACAACTTTCTGCATTAAGAAATCTACGAATTGCGGAGTTCAGATCAAACTTTCTCGACGTAGTCCCGTTGAGTATGAACAGCAGGATTGAATACTTGGTGAAGTATTCAGTTGCACCTCCGCCCAGCAGAGACTATTACGGTCTGAAGGTTTTTCAAGACGAGGTACTAATGAAATTAACGTCATCCGCCCTTCTGTTAACCTTTCTGTTAACCTTTCATATTTCTTAGGTAATTCTATATTTATGGAAAATTTCTCACGGACCTCATAAAGCACCGATTATATATCGCTCCAAATTTATCGAATTCAATCAAGAAAAATCCTTACAGAACGAAATACGTCGTGGATTTGGTGAGACATTTCTTTTAAAAAATGCATAATTTTATTCATAACCGATTATGTTGTAGATTCTATTTACTTCTATTTTCTTACATTATTTTATAATAATACATTCACACACATATATTTATCGTTAAACAATAAATGATATGCATATTCAATGTATTCATGTATCTATTTACATATAACTGTATACTTCAAAAGAAAATATTAAAGAAAAGATTATATGTATAACATAATAAAAAATTTTTGTTTGGAGATA
>VBVR01003333.1:0-18073 GCA_011638315.1 Tetramorium parvispinum
GGGGGAGGGGGAGGGGGAGGGGGATCCTCGTATCGTTTAAGAGCGAAAACATAAAATCGGCTATTACAGTTACAGAAATGAACAACATTTTATCGCCGGCTCGCCTGCCGGATGAAACAATAATATATAATCAATTCGGTGGATCATATATTTTATTTTTGCTTACGCGCGATACATCTGCAAATTAATGTGCCGTGTCCTTTTCGTTATTTATAGAAATATAAAAGCCGACTAAAGAGACTTTCATTCATTTCATCCATTACTTGCTCGTTGCAATTTCGCGGAATACTGAAGAACTGATTTTATATATATATATATATATATATATATATATATACGTACAATTACCTTCCACAAATTACTTCACTGGTCGTTACGCTTTGCTTGAAACATAATTCAACTCAAGACATTCTTGTTTGTTAATGGAAGCCTCCGGCATTCTCTACCTTTACTCCGGCAATGTAATCGAAAGAACAATTTTCTTTAATCTTCCTCCAATAATAAGAAAGCATTAAACACACTCGCCGATAAAAACTTCTATACTTCATTCACAAACATAAAAGACGCCCGCGCGGAGTCGACTTTGATTATTAATTAAAATCTAGAATAAAATGCAATTTAACCTGGAATGGAAAATTATATGTCGATAATGCAAATAAAATCACGTCAATGAATGAATTAAAGATAACGAAGGGAGAATTTCGCACAGAAGACTTTTCCCTCGCTATTATGAAGGAGATTAAGATAACTTTAAAATGTCATGTCAGATAAGTACGTCACAATGATTACGTCAATGATAAGTTTTTTGTAAATCGCAATTGAGTTACAACCAACACATGGATATAGAAAGGCGAAGCATTTCGTTATCTGTAGTTTCTCGCGTTAATTGCTAAGGGGACAATAGCGCAAATTAAGTTTTGCGAATCACGAATCTTTCGGGATTCTGCAATTAACGAAAATATCAGCAATTTCGACATCCAGTTGCGACGATAATCTCTATCCTTGACACAGCAAATAACCTTATGATATTCAAACCTGACCGCGCCGGGCGCGTTGACCCTTTCTATCAACACTCGCGCATTAATCTTTAATTTGATAGAAAAATTAAGACTCATCGAAGTCATCCGGTCTTCTCGAAAGGTCCGCGCAAGGGAGAACGTGGTTTAAATCTTCGTATCTGAGTGTTGTGACGTAATTTTACGAGCTCTTCCAGAAATATCAATAGTTTTATGATAACGTAACATTGTAATGTGAGATGCGACTAAAATACAAATGTATAGAATATGTGTAAGTAAGAATTAATATCGGAATATGCTAAAATAATTTGAAAGAACGAAATCTCATTACATATTATTACCATTATTTACCATTAAAATAATTATGCATTTTTAAATATCGACTTATCATAATAACTTCTTTTATTCAGTTAAATTCATTATTAAATTTATCATCTTTCTTAGAAATCTTGGAATAAGAAACATTGAGTATAAACATATTGTTTTGTAACTCGCATATAAAAAAATACATATAAATAAAGTTTCTTTCTTCTGATTTCGAATGACATTTCAGCTATTATATTTTCCCTTATTTTATGACAAAATTATAAAAGTTATGAAGTTAAGTCTGCATTTTCTTTTCAGTAAAATCTAAAACTCTTTATGTATCGCCTTATACATGCAGTCTGCCCTCAGTGCATTTACTTAGCATTCTCTTCTATACGTATTACATCATTCAACCGAGGAAAGTTTTCTATTTAGGAAAAATCGGAATCGCGCCTCGGTACTGCCTCGGTCTTACAACTTTTACGCTTCTGTGATTATTGAAGAATAGAAAGGAGAGCGTGCGCGCGGACGCAACGGCCGCTCCAGCTCTCTAGGGGGTAGGTCATGAAGTACCGGAGTACTTTACAGAAAGGGGACGTGCGACGAGGCGCATTTTCCGCTTTACTTACTGTCTGAGGCGACGACCGCCAGGAAGAGAAGGAGACAGCCGGCGAAGACGGCCGCCCTCGCGAGCCCCATGGCTTTCTCTCCCCGAGTACCGCAAACTACTTTAGCACTACTCTCGCACAATCAGCGATGACACGATCGGCGGCCACGGGCGAAACACGACAAAAGCGTCTGCGCTTTTCTTCGTGCGTGCTTTTATGCTCTCGCAGCTCCCCACCCGTGCTTATAAATCTTTCCTATGCATTGGACCACTCGTACATATGTCCGCTCTTCAGGCCGGGGGCTCCGTCATCACCACCGCGACGCAGGAGATAAAGAGATCTCTACTCGCACTAAGAAGAGAGCACTGACGGTGAAAGCTACTTATCGAAATTTTCCTAGCAACTATGGTTAGATTAGATGTGAAACGAATGTTTAGAAGTACCAGTTTGACGTTATTCTCCAAAGGATATGCTTTATCACGAAAAGGTTGTGACCTAGCAACATCTATTTCCCGTCACTGCCTCTTCCCTCGACCACAAATGACGAATACATAAAACAGTTATATTAAATATATGAAAAACATATATAATAAAAGTATATTATTCTCTCGTATTTCTTGATCACAAAACTAAATTTACAAAAAAGATTAACGCCACTAGTACAATATTAACAATACAACATTACAATATTTAATGTACTAGGTTTTAAAAAATATTGACGATATATCTATACATATGGTATCTCAGCTCTACCGAACCTGGTAATGATTGTAGAAGACATTTAGAGACGAAAATCCTAGTAGCAAAATACTGAGACTACAGTAGTTTTTAAATGGGAAGCATTTAAAAATAACCAGATAATATTGATAAAACAAATTTAAATTTTCATATTTTTGATAGAAAACAATGTCATTTTTTATTAATATTAATAATTAAAATTTGTTATATATATGTATATATGTTATTAATGATCATTTAGACTATTTAAATATATGTATAAAAGAAATGAGGCAAAGAATCAAGCCCTTTCAAAATGGTCGCAGCGGGTAGTTTTACGAGTCCTCTTTAGGACTCGTAATAGGGAGATCCTTATACTTTGTCACATGTTACGCACATGTGTAACACATGACTAAATTCCTAACATCTTAAATTGAAATTTATTGCCTAAGAACCATAAGTTTTTTTACTTTCAAATTATGATGTTGCATTGACCAACCTTGCATCCAAATATCAGTTTTCTTTGTTTTATATATCAGAACATTATCTTGCTAGAAGAGGAAATGATTTCATATTTCCTTTATTTTGAAAAATTTTTATTTTACAATATTAGTATTATTACAATATTAGTAATTTTACAATATTTTCTTCACGACATTAACACTAAATGGTCAATTTTAGTTGAAATATAATATTTTCATATTATAATATTTCTATTATCTATTTTAATTTTTATTAAAATACTGTTTCGACTTTGATTATATTTTGAAAAAAGTAATCGGCTCGCTCAATCAAACTGCAATTATTTAAACAATTTAAGATAAACGATTTGATTCAATTTTACTTGCTTAATAAAAGTTGATAAAATCATAAAAATGGTTTGTGTGTGTGTGTGTGTGTGTGTATGTGTGTGTGTGTGTGTTGTTCAATATCCAGATAGCTATTTGAGTTTTTTATTTAATATAAAAATAAGTACTAATTTTATTGTGAATTTAGTTTCTGTTAAATAAATAAAAAATAGGCGAATATAATAAATATACTATTTTATTATCATCATTATTATCGACTTTGCATGTCCACCTTGTATCGTATATATTATTCATTATATGTAGATAAAGTAAAACATAATAAATTATCATCATAATTGTTATCTGATTTAAATATCTTGAGTATGGAGACATCTAATTTTCATTGTCGCTATCAATTTCAATATCGTCGGATAGTGACTGCCTGCTTAACAATTCATGTCTCCTTTCCAGTTATTACTCAGGATGTAAAAACAATAATTTCAAATGCTAAGCAAATTACAACATTTAGATTAAGAACTGTAAGCATTTTATTATTAAAATTTCATAATTACTTTGCGAATTCCTTTGGTGATCATCATTTCTTCCATTTTTCTGGATAATTTTTTAATAAATATTAAATAATTTTTTAATTTTTACTAAATAAAAGAACACTTTTAACCACGATAGGATATGTCTGCTTTATACTAACACGTGTCTTCAACTGAAAAATGTTAAATTAGATAAAAAAGAAGAATAGTAAACTTTTATGCGACTATAGGCGATTTTTGGCGACCCTTTGGTTCATATACCAAAGTATACCGAACTGTACCAGAACATTTTCGCATATTTGGTAGTTTGTGGTAGAGGCGTTTTGGTATACCTTTGGTTGATATCCATTTCAGCGTAAGCAGTGGTACATGGTAGTGGTACATGTACCGAAACAAGCTCCGCCCCTACCAATATCAACCTTGGTACATGAACCAAAGGTTCGCCAAAAATCGCCTTATATTCTTACAGTGTTTGAAAGATACACGGATAGAAATCTTGACTTATGCCTGCACTCTATAAAAAATAGGGATATCCTAGAGTATTTAGGTACTCCGGCTATTGAACGATGAGGAATATTCCGAATATTGACATAAAAATGACGTAAATTTGTCATTAAATATGCATGTGTTTAATAAATTGTGATATAATCGGCTATAGGTTCTCCTTCCAAAAGAGTAAAAAATGTTTAATCGATTCTTTCTAATCATGTCTTTATTTTATTTTATTTTTTAAAGAAAAATATTTTTTTAATATAAAGATAGTATGGATCTAATAATGTTATTGAGCTTTTACACAGTGTATCTATCAATCCGTAAGTCACGTGTTACATGACCTTAGTGTATTTACGTATTATATAGTCATTTTGATATCAGATACTGATATCATTATTAGTTTACTCATCTCTTGATACACTCTTGAATAACGCACGGATATTTTTGACAGCGTATGTTCAAATTAGAATTTTATGATATTTTTGTTGAAAAATTTTCATTAAATGTTAAAAAAATATAAGATTCTTCTTTTCATAAATTTGTTGTTATTTTACGAGAAATCCTTTTTGCATATAAACGTGTGTATACGGCTTTTAAATATTATTATATAATAAAACAAAACAAAATTAACGTAAAAGAATAATTAAGAAACAGCCATTTCTAGCCATAGCTTAAACATTTTCACAGTTTATATAAATATGCATCAATAAATGATATAGATATAACGTTATTAAAAAATAAAACTTTTCACTTTTATTTATGTCTACGTTTGATTTTTCTCAGTCAATAATTTTTAACTACGTTTGATAATTCGGAATCATTCAGTAGATTAAATGAGTTCATAAAAGGCAAGTGATTTATATTTATATTTATATTATGTTAATTTAATTTTTCCATATAATTCTAAATATAATATCAAGCACGACTAGCTATTTAGTTTTATAATTACATCATATAATGAAGTATATATTATAATTAATATATATATATATACTAACATATTATAATTAAGTTCAGTCACAGAGTCTATAACATAAGTAACTTAACCATTATTATTATTTTTTTGGAATAAACATTGAAAAATAAATTTTTTTTTCTTATGTTCTCAATCTGTTGAAATTGAAAAATTAATATGTTATTAGATACAAGTTCAATCCGTTGTTGAATATTTTCTCCTTATCTCCCACATTGGACATCGATCTCACCCTCTCTCTCTCTCTCTCTCTTTCTCTCTTCCTTTCTCCGAATGAATATTTTTAATTTTTAATTAGGCTACTCCAATTTTTTAAGTATGGCACAACCAAATATAGACTTTAAATTTCTTCTTTTACATTTCGAATGCATATGGTTATCTTGTATATGTTGCTAGGTTGACAGTTTATCGGACAGCGGAAATAGTAATGAACTCGATGGTTGTCGCAGTGGTCACACCACTGAATTTGATATCCATTTCTTTTTTATAAGAAATGTTTTTGTGTCAGTTAAGCCATTTGGAAGATATACAAACTTGGAAAAATATATATACATATATGCACGTACAGAATAATTAATGTTATATAGACATAAATATTTATCAATTTTTCTATAAGAGACAGAGAGAAACGATGATCCAAAAAGATTCTCTGATATTCAAGAAGTTCTGGCAATTATATTATATTTGCCCGTTACACTTTTCGCTGATCGATATATGTAAGTTACTCATTTCAGTCAAAACTAAAAATATTAAATCGATTGTCGTTTTAATACTCTCAGAAATTCTATAACTTTCTTTAAAAATGGTTTTCACATCTGGGCATGATATAAAGAAAGTAGGTGAAACGCCTGTTTCACGAAAATAAATGTACCCGTAATTTAGTTTAATCGCGTTATCGTGAATGGTAATAAAAAAGCAAATAACGAAACTACCAAGATTAAAAAGAAGCGTTTAGGCATAGTAATCATGTATCATACCTAAATGTTTTTTTTTTACGATTTTTTCAAGCATTGAAAATAATATTCCGTGTTTGTCTCCATCCACGCACGATAACAATTAGCTATAATTTTAGAATCGCGAAATGTTATTTTATTTTCAAATAATAATGTCTAGGTCTTTCTAGAAAAAATAATTACTTAACATAACGTGATTACATAATAATTACTTAACACAACGTGATATCATGTGAGCAGATAATAAATGAACAAGGCAAGAAAAGAAAAAAATAGGAGATGCAGAGCAAAATGGTGATTCACGAGCATCTAATTAGGCAATTTATAAGGATCTAAATTACATAAACTTTAAACTAAATGAACTAAAAAGTCATTTTTATGCCGGGATATCAAATAGGAAAATTGTTTCTACGTCAAAACATCAATAAAATCATTACAAAGATTTTAATATTAAGAACTTTAAAGTTTCGACATCTTAAGCTTGTCGAAACATCTATTACAACTTTAGTCTTTCAATTTTAATACAATTTTACTTTAATGAAAATTTAATTATTTAGTTTTAATAAACAAAAAACTTGAGACAGTTAACGACCTTTGATTGAATTATTATTAATGAAAAGCCAATATTAAATTAATTACATCCAATTTACAGTTTGAACGACATTTGATGGTTTGTACGTAGTATTAAACCGAAATAATTAATTCATTATTTATCATTTACGTAATCTATATGATAACACACTTATATGATATATAATCTAAACTGTAATGTTTTTTGCCGATTTATATTAAATGGAAAATACGATTACATGCCGATTACGTGATGATTTCAGTAACAAGTAACTGGAAAAATATGAGTAAAATAGTGATTAGATTATAATAAAAATAATAAAAATGCAACGTCGAAGACAAAATATATTTCATCTTCGCGTCTTTCTATATATTCGACTTTCCAGAATTTAGATAAGAAAAGTGCTATCTTTGACAGTGAACTCTCTTGATCTTCGCCGATCTCTATCGATCCCGACCCTTCGTGCAATGGCGATTAAACGACGGAATCGCCGCGATGGTCGTCAGTGCGGCCGCGAATATATTCTCATGAGATGACACAAGTACGTCGGCGACGAAGAAGCAGAGTTCTCAAATAGAGCTCGTTTCTTTTTTTCCTCCGGCGGATCAACGGTCACCGTGTTATCGGGCTTAAATTATCCGGTAAACTTGTAACTAACGTTGGCATCTGGTGGCTTCGGTGGATCGATCGTCGGAGAACGTGTAAAATCACACGTCGGGAGTTCGCTGGTGCAGAGAAGGGTGGGTGTTGGAAATCGGACGCAGGAGATTTGACGGCGATGCGATTTTAAATAAACGAATAAGCGATATCTCTTTCCTGTTCGCAACTTTTTATTTGCCACGGTGTCCAGGCCTATCGGGGCTCGATACGAGCTCGGCGATACGAGAAAAATGTTTCCTCCACGCGAGCATCGCGAATCTCTCGCGTCCCATTAATCTGCCCGGCCCTTTCTATATTTCGGCATTCCGTATTCTAGAATTACAACACATGGCGTCGTCCCTTCGTGACGTCACGATCGCGCATAAATTGTAATAAAAACAACGGTCTTCGTCGCGAATCCGTGACGGTCGATTTACGCTAACCGCGTTGTTAGATATTCATTGCGGAATAATCAATGATGAATTAGTACAGCCACGGGATCGTCGAGTAGAAAGTTAGAGGATCTCCCTTGCCTTTACATCGGAAGTAGATTGGGAATTCTGTTTTTAACTATATTATCCCGTTTGCAACTTTATTCATTTCCCTGAAAATAAACGTATTCCGCGCGCGTTGCCACGTCGATTCTATAATCGACGCGACAGGCTAAAATTATTATATGTTATTTACGTCGACGTTACATGCAAAAGCGCATCGATAAATACCGATACACACTCGCATTCCCGGCATTTTCCCGGGCAGATATTATTGATCTAATTATCGACAACGATAATTTTCGTTTAATGTATTTCTCGCAAGCGACATTTAGTCTAAATTGAGGTAACAGCAATCTAAATGCTCCAGATCGATCATCGCCTACAACCTGTAACAGTTTTACAAGATTGATCAAATTGGGTCAAACTAAATTAATTATATTTTAAAATATAACTCTTCGGAATTCTATTCTTGCACTTAATAAAGCAACTTAATAAACATTGAAACTTTGTTTCCCTTGATGATATTGTCGCATTGTCGAAACGATATGATTGAATCCATGCAGAAGATTATTACAACCGACAGGCTCAAAAATTACTGATATCAGCTTATCTACGTGTTTATACAAAGCTTTCTAGAAATTAGATAGATTTGATAACAATTGATAACATTTTTGGACCATTCGTTGTACATTGCTAAGTCGCTGTGCAATAACTGGTGTTATTTGAAAATCAGAGAAGCATGTTTCTGATGATGTACGGGCATTTCGCTGTATGAATTTTAAAATATCAATACTGAAGCTATCGGGCCAACGAACACGATGCAATCTACATTTCTATCATCGTTCTCAAGCAAAGTTTGCGACCCCTATTGATGCGCAGCCATGTATGCCTGCGAGTATGCTTGAGTGCATCACGAAATGCGCGATCAACAACAACGAAAAGCCTCAGTTGACGTAAAACTTTGATGTAGCAGTTCCATTTCGATCATCGGCTTTAGTCGACAAATGTATTTGCTTCGGCATGCGTGCCAGCATGTAATTTTACGTCCTAAAATCATTCGAAATGTGTCAAGATAAAGTATTCTTGTATCAATAAATAATCGTCGAAGAACATATCACTGAACACATTTCAGAATTTTCTTGTTAAATAAAAATATACATTATTTCTGTCGAGTATTCACCTGTTAAACGTCAACCAAGATTTTATCTTTCAAATGCTGTTGATAAAAAAAACATACCAGTATTAGCAATGGAAGAAAAATGTTAAAATAATTACAAATCTATAAATGTATGAGATACTGAAGATCATTATACATTTAAGACTTTGCTTTATTTAATAATCAAATATTAATACGATAGTGCCTTCATTTTTATTATAAAGAACTGTATTATTTTATGTATCTTTTTTTAACAATCTCTTTAGTCGAGAACGTATTTTTACATCTCCACAGAAGCATGAAAAACATTTGGTTTTAATTTACTAGTATTGTTTAAAATAAAGATTATAAAACAATAGCAGGATCTAGTATTCTGCCGTCTGTTTCCTACAAAAATATCCGAAAGGTCGATAGTTAAAAGCCGTTCCATGTTACTCTGTTATTGACATTCGTGCTCATCTTTACGTGCTAGAAATGAATCCAGTCGTTTCATCG
Source organism: Tetramorium parvispinum (assembly GCA_011638315.1). NCBI lineage: Eukaryota > Metazoa > Arthropoda > Insecta > Hymenoptera > Formicidae > Tetramorium > Tetramorium parvispinum. The sequence continues at coordinate 9,757 of VBVR01003333.1, forward strand.
TCTCTATTGTTTTTACTAATCGTATCAAATAAAGAACGTGTTTTTCGTTGTAAATTAGTACGCGTCGCAAAAGAATCTTCTCTTTTCCTCTTGAATTTAGTTTAATAATAGAGAGGAAAATGGTAAAGAGCGAAAAGCTGCAGATGTTCGCAGAGATGTTTGCTTGTAAAAAAAAAAAACTAGCGTACGCAACTCATCTGCGCAACATTACGGTTAAATTCGAAATTTACTGTTTGCGGCATCCGAGTCCCTGGAGGTTCGGTAGGCGAGTATCTCATTAAAAGTTATCGAGACCATATAAGTTTGCCTATAACGCCTATACATTTAAAGGTTCCAGAACTATACAATTTCTGTTATTAACATATGCCAAACTCATTATGTCCGTAGATAATGCTTTTTCTTTTTTATTTTATTTTATTTTATTGCATCACCTGCTTAACTAGCTATCATAAGTGTATCATGTATCATACTTATCTGTAGCTATCTACAATAGAAGATACTTTTATATGTTCTCATGTTCCTCCTCACAGGAAACGTCGCAGTAATTGTACACTGCGGAAGCATTAATTAGCACAATCTGCAGGGGTTATCATATTTTCAGTTTCTTTGGGCAATCTATTTCCGAACGACGGACGTAAATCGCTATAATTACTTGTTCGAACGTACGACGAACCATCGTTAACTTTCTACCTTTTCTACGAAACTGGTTATAAATAAATGAACTTTGAATCGATGCGACGAGAATAAAGAGAGACATGTAAATAAGAGGTCGACGCTGTCCAGCAGGTGCTAAAAATTTCGCTCTTTTAATTATCGTACACGAAGTGTCCCAGAACTATTCCTATTTTTCTTATAAATATCAGTACACGTTAAAAAAAGGGATAATTGTTTATACATCAACAACTTTTGTGTTACAGATTATTGAGAATTAAATATATCGAATCTGAAGAGAGATAATTGAATTTTATTTAAAATGTTTAGTAATTAAATTTATTAACTCTTATATTAATTAAATTTTATCTCCCATTTTTTTCCTCATAAATTGTAATACATCACAATTATATTCCATTAATTAAATCGTGATTAATTGAGAAAAATCAGTGAAGGAAATTACTATTTTGCATACCTTTCCTTAAAGAGATTAAAATTGCGCCAATGGATACGCTAAAATCATTATTATACGTGTTACAAACGCATACAAATGAATTTCAAAAATTTCAAATTTAACGAACATGTCGTCACGCTGTGTGTATTTTACGTCACGCACGTTAATTTGTGGCAGTAAACAGCGAAGGTGTAGCCATTAGCTAACAAAAATGGAAGGGATATGAACCGAGTATATAAAACTGACGATTAATTAATGAAAACTCTGCCTGGATCTCTGTGGAAGTCAAGGTAATTTGAACGGCAGCCAATTACATGTGTCTTTCGGGGGAAGCTCAGCTCGACCAACGTCATCCGCAAACACTCCTACGAAGCGCCTGCGACCGTGCCACCGAGACGATCGGCTGCGAATATAGGCAGGACCTTGCGGCATGCGTGGCCAAACAGTGATCGAAAGAACGAGCGTCAGGTGGCGGCTACATGGAAGAGATAGAAACTGGGCGTATACGATTAGGTGCGCACGGCGAGGCACCGAGCCCGGCGGGCTGAAACGGGTAGGGGTTGATTTTACAGGATAGCGAAGGTCGGACCGGGATCCTTCATTCTAGCCCTTGATTTTGCGATCTCCACTTTAATAAAGGAGAGAAAGGAGGAGGTGGACTGTCGGAGCCGACTGTGCGAACAACGATCAGTATTGCAGGTATTTTCTGCTGAGATATTTCCGAGACATTGCTATTTCTCAGCAGAACTAACGTTTCCTTTTTTTTTCTGCTTTGTATGCATTTTTCGTTTCAAGCTGTATACGGGGGCTGAATGAATAAACGCTCGAACGAGTCGTGAACGGGTGTCATCCGGCGGCGACAATGCGACGTCACGTCGTATTTGTGATGGGTACGGGTGGCAATCGCGGACAGGATGGTGGCACTCGTGATGGCCACATCACCTTTGACCGTAACGCTGTGAAACGTCATATGAAGTCGCAGGGTATACGGTCCGGGGGTGCTTAGGGTTCGCGGCAGCTTTAATCCGTTCATGGGCGCGTCGGCCGGGGTGGAGGCGAGATGTGGCGTGGCGAGGGGAGGTGAGACGAGGCCGAGGTGAGGCGAGGTGAGGTGAGACGAGGCGCGGTGAGACAAGGCGAGGCCAGGTGAGACGCGAGAAGGGGTGAGAGCGTCGTCGCTAACCCCAGTGTCGGCGAAGAGGGGTGAGCGCCGGGAGAATGCGCGTTGTATTAAAGCACCGGGTCCTCGCCGCGCAGCGTGGGAGTTAGTTCTGGTGAGGGCGCCAGGCAGCTCACTCACCGAAGTAACCCACCGTCCCAACCCTTCGATCCTCCACATCCCTCGACCTTCGACCAACAAAGCAACCATCCACGGCCGCAACCTCCTCACCATTCGATTCCGTCGTCGCTTCCCGTCAGTCGAGAGCACCTACTTCCGCGCCGTGAAGAAAAGGGCCGACGTCGGCCACTCGTCGCACGGCACCCTCGCGAGGATCTCCTCTAGTGCAAGCGCGTCAACGGCGGCGTTCGCGAGGGGGTGTGCAGCAACGAGAAGCGGTGCTGTCGCGCGACGTGCCGAGGTCGGGTGAGCGGAAAGAGTTACGCATCGTGGGAGACGGAGCGAGAGAGAAAGAGAGAGAGAGAGAGACCAAGAGAGGGAAAGAGAGAGAGAGAGAGAGAGAGAGAGAGAGAAAGAGTAGAGAAAGAGCGAGAGAGAGGGAACGTTTCTCGTCGCTCAATGGAACACCGGCGCGGCCGGTCGAGATCGTCGGCGACGTCAGCACGGGAAGTCGGGCAACCGCGGGAAACAGCCTTTAACCTTTGAAATACGCCGCGCGATTATAGTCGCAGACATCATCATAAAAGACCGGTGTTACAGGCCTAGAGAAAGAAAAGGAGAGAGTGAGAGAGACAGTAAAAAAGAGAGAGAGAGAGAAGAAGCGGGGGTGAGAAGAGAGAGACGGAAGGGGAACCCCGTAACTGCGCTAGAACAAGTCATTAGAACAACCTGGAAGATTTGTCCCGGTGACTTCGCGCGGTGACTCCGATCGGTACACCTCCACGGCATATAACGTCAAACGTCACACGTACACGTACGCACTATTACGCACGTACGTACGCACGTTCGGCGCGAGCGAGCGGACGAGAAGGCGCGCGCGCGCGCGCGCGTGCGACATCACACGCCCATATATGAACGGCCATACGGAAGCGGAACGTGGCGAGCGATGAAGATGTCAGTGAATGAATCGCGCCCTGCCGTGTGTAACCGGACGACGTCTTACGTGGTATGATCGCACGGGGTGCTGCCAGGGTGCTGCTGTCGAGGCGAGCATAGATCCTCTCCGTGGCGCACGACGAACAACGATCAAGAGCAGAGGAGCGGAAGAGGTAGCGTGATGCACGACGAACGTCACCGCAACGGTAGCTTCAACCAGAAACTTTGGTGTCCGCCGAGAAGAGCGGAGCAGTAAAAAGAAAAGAAAAAAAAAAGGAGCACGGTCGCGTGCGAAGAGGATCGAACGCAGCGAAGGACATCATCCCTTTCATCCAAGGACGACAAGCGAGAGAGAGAAGGCGGCGAAGTGCTTGAAGACGAGGAGCATTGTACATCGGGCTCGCGCGAGGGAAACAAAGGGAGGCTGGGCGAGAAGCAGAGATAGAAAGAGAGAGAAGAGAGAAGAGGGAAGATAGAGAAAGTGAAAAGAGAGCGAAAAAGAGTGAGAGAAGGAAAAAGGGAAGAGAAAGAAAAAAAGAAAGCGAAAGAGAGAGAGAGAGAGAAAGAGAGGTAGAGGACGAGAAGGAAAGGGAGATTAGGTCGAGAAGCGGCATCACGGAACGGCGCGACGCGACGCGGAGGGTCGAGGGAAGAAAAGAGGCCGAAGCGGGAGATCGGAGGTCCGAAAGCTCTCGGAGGGAAAACGCAGGGAACGGCAGACGCGCGGCGGCGAGATATCAAGAAGCAAGTATAATCCACGTAATGCCCCGCGTAACACTGCACTTCCTATTGATGAACCGTAATCTCTGTCTGTAACTCACCGGGCGTCTCTCGCGCCCGGACAATCCTCACTATATATACATATATCGGTGTACCTTTTTTCTCTGCCTTTGTTCTACACATCCTGTGTACCTCTGTCGCAATACACGCTCGTGTACCGCCTACTTCCGCGTCTCGCACCGACAAACGCGCACCGCTCTCTGCCACGGCAAGCCTTTGCTTTTTGAACGTTTTTCGGGGCACCTGTTGATATGACCGACCTACATACCACACTGCTATCCACATTATCACCCTGTCATCGTCGTACGGCCAGATCATCGGATTCGCTGTTCGAGTCCGATACTCGAGACTCGCGTCCCGCGTGTCGGTTCCGCTCGCGCGAGTTGCATCGCGGCGCGTATTACGCGCGGCTGTATCACTTTCGCGCGATGGCGCGGCTTTTAGAGCGACTCGGAGGAATCCCCGTGACTTGAATCGCTACCGTAAAATCCGTTTCGTTTCGCATTCTAACGCAATCGCGATTCCGTCATTTTGCTCACCTGATAATTAGCGACGCAAAATTACATAATAAAGTACATTAGAATGACTTGAAAAAGAGATTGCGTTTTCGCAGTCGCAGATGATTTTCTTTCGTCGTAATATACGTGATTAAGTTTGGCGCAAAATATATTACGAATCCTCGAGAAATCCTCGATGAATTTTAGAATAGCTAGGAGCATTAGAGCTTGAACCATAGATCTTTACTGAACGGAATTCCGAGCAAATACTTGGGTGATTAGTGGGTCCGAGTGGGTATCGACATTCGAGTTCATCACCGAGGCTGAAATTAACTCGAACGAAACTTGGGGTCAGGTACGTGAATTGGATTCTAGCGTACGACGTAGCGTACGTAAGTACGAAATTTGGGATTAGCAAAAACGTAAGAGCTGGAAGGGATCGCGCCGGCAATCACCCGCGCGTTTACGGTAGTCTCGACCGGATCCGTACTGTAATATGGCACGCTCCGCGAAAATGACTCCACGGCGTCACGTACGCGGCTTATCTCGCCGACATTTGTGCGCACGATCGCGGGTCTCTTGGGTCTCGCGAAAGTTGGGTAGGCGCGGTTATTTACAAGCGGACGCTCCGGAGGATCATTAACAAATCAGTAATCGCGATCGGTAGCCGCCGGGGCGTCGTAGGTCGATTTCCGCTTTGTGGAAACGAACGATATCCGGGACGTTTGTTCGATACGTGAGGCGAAAGGGAGGCTATAGGGACGTACGACAGAGAGGAAACGAAAAGAGAGGGTGGGCCGAATGAAAGAGCAGAGAGAGGAAGAGAGAAAGAGACAGTGAGAGAGATAGAGAGAAGAGCAAGAGAGGAAAGGTAAGCGGATGAGGAAGCAACGCCGAGGGAGAGGGTTGTCTCTCGGAGAGATGGTAGCTTTATTGGCGAAACGCGAAACGATCGCGGGCGTTTAACATGAGTGGCACCATCGATTGATTTAAATGTTGTCCACACTCGAGCACCTTATACGCATCTATGAGCACGCACGATGAGCACCTCCGATTAACCACCTCCACACGTCGCAGCACTTCTGTTGAATATCCTGAGAAAAAAATAAACAAGTCAAAAGTAAATAAAAGAAAATTTAATAAAAAAACCACCACAAATCTTTTTGTGTTCCTGGCACTCGCGGTTATAGGATATCGCACGTTATTCTCTATTAACGACCTGATTTCAGGACGGTCGGTACAGGACGTGTGCGCTTTATCACGAAGGGAAAGCCAAGGTCGCGGCTACTATCATGGACTACCGAAAGTGAAGCGTATCGATTAGAAGAGCGAGCATAACGCAATCAAATGTCAAACGTGATACACCGTGCGCTCGAGTCGGCGACTTATCCTCGATAGAGACAAAGAGAAAGAGAGAGAGAGAGAGAGAACGAGAGAGAGAGAGACCCGATACTTTTCGGGTCGCCCTGTGAGACAGAATCCGTGGTCTCAATTGGAACATGCTAGGCAGATCGCAGTCGACGCAGTTGCACGCGTAGCACCGTTACGTTTTCTATGCAATAATCGTCGTTGTGTCTCTCGTAACATATCGCTGCTCGTGATTTTTTATCAAGTTTATCCTTCCCTTCCTCGCCCTCTCGGTATCAATCGACCGCCCCGTATCTCCCGCCCACCCCTACACACACCATACACACATACATACACGCATACACGCACACGCATCTACACACCTACGTACACCTACACGTATATATACATGCTCCAGCCTCAACTTCCTAGTGTACCTACTGCGAGTTCAAACGAAAAGTCGGCCTAACCCAGAGTTGCTACAGACGTGCCTTTAGACTGGCAGTGAGTAGTAAGCAGCTAAAGAGAGCGAATAAGAAAACACAAAAGAGAAAAGAGCATCATTACTGTTCATATAGGTCAATTATAACACCACGCCCAGCCGTATAATCGGGTGCGTCAAAAGTGGTGGTAGAGAAGAAAGAAAGAGAAAAAGAGATATATACGTAGATATATATAGACAGATAGAAAAAGCTAGAAAGGGTAAAAAGAAAGAGCGAAAGAGAGCGAGAGAGAAAGAGTGAGAGAGAGAGCGCGCGCGAGAGAGAGAGAGAGAGAGAAAGAGAAGAAATAGAGAAAAGCAAACTTGAAAAGTTAATGATTTGTAAAATGGCGGTTTGCATGTTCTGGCTTCTCACCTACGTGGGACAGGGGCTAGATCTGGCGGTGGGCAATCGACCTGTAATCATACAGGTGCAGGGTACACAGGGGCTCGACTATCGTCACGGAAGCGGTAGCATTAGAAAGAAGAGCGAGCTGAGCTCGGTGGGCGGCAACCTGCTGCACTTCAGGATATATCCATCCGATGTTCCCCATCGAGACGACCTGTCGAACTGGCTCGTCTTCAACGACGAGCCACGGATATCCTCGTGGTCGCCGGCGGGTATGCTGATCGACGACATCGTCAAGGAACCGCGGGAGCTCCAGAACGTATTCTTCGCCCTGTCGCCCGCCGTGCTCAACGTCCTCTATTCCGAGTACGTGACGCCGCAGCCGCACGCCGCGACGCAGCCCCACGTCGCGACAGAGCCCTACGTTCACGACGACGGCAATCATCTGCTCGGCAGCCGGCAGGCCCATCAGCGCCCGAAGAAGCGGCGCATCGGATGCCGGTACCCGCTTAGGGGCCCGCTCAGTCTACCGATCCTGGCGTGCGACGAGGCTGGCAAGAAGGCTACTACCACCCTTCAGGAATCTAGACAATCCAATCACGACGATCTCTACGCGGAGCAGAGATTTAACACTGCGACGAGCACCAAGACTGATCTCGCGCAAGCCGAGGGCGGCACCCCGCTTAACTTACCTACGAACGGCGGCTTCGTACCGAGGGCCTTCACCTACGAGACTAGCGGAAACAAACTACCCGGAAGCAAGCGAAATAGCCAGATAACGATCGGACGGCGTTCGATCGACGCGCAAGGGGAATCCCCGGGACATCAGGCTCAAGCATCCGCGGCGACCTCGACGTCCACCGCCGGCGCGAACATCGCCTCGCAGCTCATGTTGAGATCAATCCGGGGAAGCATACAATACGACGTGCCGCAAATCGGTAAGTGCCATCGTATCGTCCCCTCCCGTACAGCACAAAACTTGCAGTTACATTGCAACATTGCAACATTGTTGTAATGTAACTGCAAGTTTTATGCTGTATGAATTTGTATATACTCGCGAATAGCCCGCGACGGCGGCCCGCGTAGTCGATTCGTGAGATTGATTGATTGCTTCGAAAATTTTCAAGAGTTCAGCAATTTATTTGGGAAGATATATTATCCTTCTGATTTAACATACAAGTTACAAAAATCCGTTTCTTCCTTCCCCCTTTTCTTTTTTTCTTCTCTTTCATCGTAAATGTGAAAATATTTGTATAAAATTTTCTAAATGTTCATCAATTTTGTAAATAGCTGTGGACAAAGAAATATGACTTTCCGCGAAAAATTTGATTAAGCTTTTGTTTGATGAATGTCGACACACGTCAAGGCATCGTATGATAAGTTATAGAGATATGTTAATCCATTTTAAATATTCCGATAACCTTAAACGTCAAATTCTCTGATAACGATGAGATAATTCTTTTTTATATATTAAAACATTTCAAAAAATTTGTAAAATATAATTCTCTCTTATTTTTCTTGCAATTTTCTTGCAAAAAATGTG
>VBVR01003334.1:0-18071 GCA_011638315.1 Tetramorium parvispinum
GTAATATATATATATATATATATATATATATATATATATTCTCTCTCGTTCTCCAGTACATTCCATTTAAGTAATGCCATTTTAAGTAGCCGATCTGACAAGCGCTCACGTAACAAGGAAAAGCGATTTCGCTCAATACAATCGGTATCGCCGATGCTCGCTCTTTGTACTGCTTCCGTTTGAGAATCTAATAATCGTGATTGTGATATCGAAACTTCACGTACAAAATATTGCGATACAAAAGGGAGATGCGGGACAGAGCTCTCCTCTACGCACGTATGCGGAGAGTATACATCCATGCATCTGTGGGGTGAGACACACACAAGTTTCATTCCTCGTGCAATCGTAGCTGCGCGGCCTCGCGGGTGTCGCTCAGCCATATCGAGTATGTCCCTAAGACCTTATCATTCCGCAATCCTGCTACCGTGTTATCGCGATTGTTTCGAGCCGTGGTCGCGCGTGGCCAATCGAGAAACCAATAGCTTAAAGCTTAATATATATCAGAGGTCGACGGCCGTGTCGGATCCGTGATGGTATTCCTCGTCCAACAGCGGCTCTTCCTCCACCGTCATGTGAACTGTGAACAAAACTCGTCATCATGCACACCAACGAATACAGACATACGGCACATATATTCTAATGCTCTTTACGACACCTACGACGGCGTTTCCTTCCGTTCCCTCCTTTTCTTTTCCTCTTTGCCGGAATATTTAAACCCGCGAAAATTCACGAACGGCAGAATCGAGAAGGGTAGAAGCGAAATCAACGTTCTCCTCTTTTCGCTGCAAACTCGGGAAATGTTTCCATATTTTAATGATCGCTAGACACTCTATTTCTGTCTTTTCTTGTATAAATAATTGACGAAAACTTTTCTCCCGAGAAGCAATGAGAAAAACAAATTAAAGAAGAGAGCATTGGAGAACCAAAGTTTTACTTTCTTTCATCTTCTACATTTCTCGATTTTACACACATTTTCATTTCTATTAGGAAAGAAGATGTATGGACATAGAAGAATCCTACCTAATTTCCTGTCTGAAATACATGCCGAGACAAATGTAATATCATTTGTTTTTGTATATACCAAACTTACGTATCTTTCTTAAAATTTTCAGCTTCTAGCAAGCAATATTATATCTAAACTAATCAATCTTATGTATCGTCTATGTCTCATCTCCTCTACTAATTAAACGTTCGCTTCCTCTGAAGAAAAAAAAACATAGAAATGTATTATACCGTTCAATTACTAGTAATATATAATGTGTTTGGAATTTTTCATATTTGAAATTTTTCTCGCAGAGGCAGACTTAAAGGCAAAGTCCAAGCAACAGGCAGAAAAACATGCAAAATAATTCTGATATACGATATCCTGCAAAAACAAAGACACTTCGTGCACTCTTACGCAAGGAAAATAATTCGCAATTTATATTTGTATAATATTGAAAAAAATTATTATTAAACTATTATTTTTCTCAATAAAAAACTTGAAGTACCTTCATTGATTTAATCTCATAAACGTACTTATTACAAGTTGCATTGCATTTAAGATATTTTTAAAATAACAAGTTAATTATCCATACAACATCAGTATTACACATTTTATATTGACTAAAATTAAGGCTGCAAAAACTTTTAATCTGTAATATGTAAACTTTTGATGTGATTTTTGAGCATCTTTTCTTTTTTCCTTAGGATTCGTCTACTTAAAAGTATCAATTTTATTTTACAAATGTATGGATAAATTAAAGCTTATCTTGAGATAAGCATAAAGGGATGTCGAATCCCATTAGTACATGCAGATGATAATCCAAGAACGTGCAAAAAGTTAGAATTTCACAGTTCCTAACATCGTATAAAATACACGTAATACACAAGCGATATTATATTGGCATATACATAATAAAGTTGTAAGTATAATGATGCATTTTCGTTATATATATAAAAAGAACATTAATATTAATTCTACACAGATTCTCTCCCCTCCCCCACATGCAATGTCCATCCAATCATATTGCCTTCCTATGTTATATTTTAAGCGAATTTTACATAACTAAAGCACAAACATGTATATTATCGTCCGCGTAATATTCTAAATAATTTTTTTATTATTATCTTTCTCTAAAGAGACAGTGGAATACACAACATATAAAATTTCTTACTGTTGGTACATTTCTGTCCAATTGATAAAAAAATCAATTTTTTTTTCTTTTTACAAATAACACAATTTTTATTAGGTATTACAAAATAACGAATAGCACAAAAATAATATTGAATTTACTAAATAAATAAGCTAATTTTTTCAAAAGAAGCTTCTTTGGCAAGATCGGTTAAATCAGAATGAAAATTAGTATTTTATAATAAACTTATTTATCCAGAAGATATATAATACAGTTTTGAAAGGAAATTTGAAATATGATACAGTTCAATAAAATTACATTTCATTCAATGTAACATTTACATGTACAGCACTATTTTCAAAGAAACATAATTAAAGTAACCATTTTACTTCATCTATTTATAACAACGTAATCAATTCCCTTAAATTCTGGAATTATTGTTAAGATACGATAGAAATGAGAAAGGAATATATCAATTCCAATATATCATATTTTAAAGAAAAACTATCGCAGTTAGAATCTTGTCAATATGAAAACATTCCTTTCATTATATATTATTTTCCTAGGGCAACATTTCTTCAGGAATATGTAATACAATAGAAAAGTTATGAACATTAACACTTTCTATCATACATCAAGATTTTGCATTTTACATCTAATTCATATTATAAAAATTATTGATTACTCGTTATTAAGGAGAAATATTAACTAGCAAAATTACGCGTTTAGTACAATATACAAATAAGAATTAAGCATGTATCTGCCATTTGCTTGTAACGGTTCATGTAAAATACGTAGAAGTATATTTAAAATACGTTTCTCACAGAATATATGTGACACTTATGTAAAGATGTTCTCTTAATAAAGTGTTCATCTTAATTGTATCTATTGTCGTATCTATTGACGTAGAAGTAAACAAATGTATCTAGTTCAAAGCCGGAATTGTCTCTCGTTTCTTTATGTTCTAACATATCTTATATAAATTTAATTTATCGTACCTTCGTTAAAAACATTTCTTGTTATCAAATACACGGGCATACACATGAAAGCAGAAATAGAAACGTTTCACAACGTATTCCGTATGATCAAAAACTATACATCTCAAAGTGATTTACACAGTTTGTTGTACTCAATAAATACACTTAAAACAAATTTTTTTTTTATATGCTTTAGAAGTCTAACGTATATAAATATACAGCAAATTTAACTTAATAATTGAATTTTTTAATTAAAAAAAAAATCTTTGTTCAAAAACATTACTAGCATATTATTACTAAATCATGAAAAACTAATCACAAAAATTTTTAGAAAGGCATTAATCATTTTAATTTAGTATTTAAAAAGTAATTCTAAATACTAAGTTTTGAGAAACTTACTTTTTTATGTTGAAAAGATTTTTGATCTTGCACATTTGTGTTGTATAATTCCTATTATATTATATTAAATGTCTTATGAATGAGATGTACCGAAATCGGACAAGCCGAAAACAGAGAGCGATGTTTAAAAATTTAACACAGTGTGTATCTTCACAGACATTCTGGATTATGATTTATCACTTTCTTTCCTGTATAAGTATGGAACAAGTGCCGTTTTTTTTATTATATGGTCCGGTGGCACTCTCTTGCTTTGATGCACGGTATGCTTTATTAAAAATTCATAATAATCGCTAATCAATTCAACTAAGACCTTAATCACAAGTTGTTATTAACTTTCTAAGTTTTTAGCCTGAAATGACAGTTTATAAATTATAAACGTGACAATAAATGAACTGTACTATTCGAATGTCTATGTACACAAAACTCAACAAGCGGTTTTTACTTTGTTCATCACGATTTCTTTATACACGAATCATACAGAGCATTCATTATCACCAGTCGATCCTAATGATGTTTCTTATGCAATCTATTACGTTGTGACCTATTAGTACCATTTTTCTCGGCGGCGTTGACCTGGATAGTGCCTGCATGTTGGTTGCATGGTATCCTGAATAGCTTGATCTTCATATGATCGCATATTTCAAGACACACTTGAGCACTATACCGGAAAAGATCCAAAGTGACCCAGATCTAAACATATGTTTTTCATTACATATCGAAATTATGGAAGATTGCGTCATAAACAGAGATCACGCGACTTACGAAACACAGCCAAAGAACGTAGTATTCTTTGATAAAAAAGTTGAAATATTGATTGAGGAACAGCATAGCTGGACCGATTAGCGAACTGTCCAAATATTGCATCTCGTTTTTAGTCATATGAGCAACCTGAAAAGCAACATTATAAAAATCTAATATTATCACGAATAAAAAGTGATATCGCGAATGTACAATTGATATACGTACCACTAGTCTATTCGTAACTTTGGCCGCCACCATTCCGAACGAAAGTATGTACAGAGCTGGATGATTTTCGTAGACATGTTCAGCGCTTTTTCTATATATTATAAAAGCCGGTACTACCACAAAACTAAATGGTATAATTGGCGATAACACGGACGTTCCCTGAAACAAAATTAACTTTATGCAGAGACTCTGAAGGAGATATTTACAGGAAATCTACGTGCGAAGATTTGTATTTGTAAAGAGAAAAATAAGATTAAGTGCATTGCAAATACTTAATCCAATAAGACGTTCTCTATATATTTGAAAAACGTGCGCTAAAATCTGTTTATATATTAAATATGCGATATTTGTCAATCGATGTAAAAACGTCTCAAAAACTAGAGACATATGTATGCACAAATCTGCTTTGTACTCAGTTGTTTTGTAAAACAATTTTTTCAAAAATATAGAGTCTTATTAATGCATCATTTATAATTGATATAGTTATGATATAAATAGTCACATAAACAGATTTAAATCGTAAGTATATGTGCATATAAGAAAAACGTTGCAAATGTGATGACAAAAGAAAAATGCGATAAGTTTTAAATAAAGATCTATAATTAATATATGCAAAAAGAAATTAAAGATTGATTGTTGTATTTATTCGAATTATAATGCAATAAATAAAATTTTTCTAAATACATTAAATGCGTGAATCATCATAAATTAAGATAAAGTCATTAAGAAACGTAATTTTAATTATTATAATAATACAAAATATTAACTTTGACACATGCAAAATATACTTTGTACAATATACATACAGGTAAAGTAAAACTGTTGCAATACTCGAAACATCATGAGATTAATAGATCGTCATTAGTAATATACATACGGTACATAGTATTTTTATTAAACTGTCAATTTACGCTTCTACTTTTCTACAGCTTCAGTAACATGCATGCATGCAAAAACTCAGCTCCGTGTGAGAATTGGAAACAAAATCGGAGAGAACTATTCTATAACTGCAAAATATAAAGGAGAAAGCGAGAGGTGAAGGGATGTACGTGGATTTCTCTGTGGGGAAAGTATGTGGCACATAACAAATATTAACGTAAGTGAAAACAGTAATAGTGATGAATTTTATATGACGCTGTTCGATTTAGGCCCACTGTTGCATTTAAAGGAACAAAAATCTATTCTATCATTTTATTATTACTACAAATTTTTTTAGGATCACACAACTTTTTAAGTACCAGTGACGAAATTAAAATGCATTATTAATTCGCTACGATAATAATATTTCCCAAGCAAACGCTTTTTATACCTCAAAAAGCATGGGCCTAAATCACAAACTAAACAAAATATTGTGCACTACACAATTGATCCCACTACTTTTTTTTCTCTTCAGCTGACTTACTGCGACGGTGGAGCCATTTTTTCCGACACCACCGGCGAGAATGACGGATATGCTGCTTTGTGCAAGTAAAATAGCGATGCCCACAGCAGCCCATAATGGAAACACCTTCACCTCTGTGCCAGTGTATGGCAACTGTATAAGAGCGACACGAAAGATCTTTTGATTAGTCATCAGAGATTACCCTCGTGTCGAGGTCTTTCTAACACTTCATATTCCTGATATGTTAATTATATGAATGAAGTTACAACATCTGCAGTTTTTTTTTACTTTTGAAACAATTTCACATTACACCGTGTTAATCACAATTCATATGATAATGTTACCACAAAACCAACAAGATACATATTACATGGTAAAATGTCCTTATTACTTGATACTTGCGTTTAAAGCTGAACAATTTTTATTGTTTCTATAAATTCTGACTGCTGTTCGTAATAGTATTGTAACTGTAATACAAGTCTCTCACATTTTATTTTATATTATATACAAGAGGTCTGCATGAACATTTATACGAAATCTTTTATGAATTACGAAATATGAATATGATTTATATGAAATCTTAAGATTTCTTCCTTTTTATTATTATGAGCAACGTGCTATGCGAGCTCATTTATAATCTTCGCAATTGGAAAAAAATAACAAGTTTTCAAGAAAGAAGAATAAAATTATCTAAAATTATAAAGGTGCGAGATAAAGAGTTTTGCTTCTATAATACCACGAATGTAATTAAATGTGCAAGAAAGAATGTGTGATAACACAAGATCCGCGAGTCTAAGCAAAAAAAAAGAAGAGAAAATTAAAGCTATCACTGTGCAGCATTCGATTATACACAAATGTGTTGGTCTCTTCTTGTCTCACATATAAAGTAACACACATCATTTTCCTTGCAGGCATACTCCACAAAAAATAAGTTACATACAGCAAATTTCAATAAGTGCGAATAATATCCTTGTCAGTTGCACAGATATCTTATATCCGTTTTATTGAAATCGAGACGTAAAAACTGCACAGTAAATAAAACTTTATACTTTGTATAATTAAATATTATACAAGGAAATATAAAGTCTCGCATACGTGAATAAAAATTATCTTGTAAATATCTAGAATCGATAATTTTCTTATCCAAGTTACAATTACTTAATTCTTATAACAACAGAAATATGCTAATAGAAGAATAAACTTGTCGAGCAAAGAGATTATTTGAAGAACTTGTTACATTAAGCACAATTCTACATTAGACAAAAGAAGAAGCGCTCATGTAAATTGTGCAAGATACTGAGATATACTGCTCTGGTGGTTTAATATGCAGATATATAGATGTTTAGTAATCCACCCGACCCAATAGAAGAAATCGTAGTAGAGAAGACAGCAAGCAAAAAAATGAAGATATATGTATCAAACAAGACAATATTTCTACAGAGTGGCAAAATATATGAGAATACGCTCTAGGAGAACGCCATTTCTTTAACAGACTTACTGCAATTGTGGAACCGTTTTTTCCAATCCCACCAGATTCAAAGACTTTACAGAATTCAAGGAACACGTGAACGTAGCCTGCATAAAAGACCATTGCTATGTAGTTACTGAGTGTGCCTACACCGAGCACGGGGATCTAAACAAGCGAAAGATCTTCGTTCGTTATGAGAATTGCTCATTACGATTCTTGTTCTTGTGTACGTGTACGCCTGCCATGTACGCACTAATTGTTATAATTATATCTGTCGATACCATTGCTGTGATAATACCGCTCTAGATGGGCTTAGTTCTATCTGTGGTCGTATTTGCATGAATGAACAGAAAATAATTTTTTTCTTATTCCGATGAAAGTGTAAAATTGTAAGGCACGAGAGAGCAGCTGATTTATGATTCAACATAAATTTCCAACATAAAGGAAAGCCAGTTTTTTGCTATATCTAATGTACAAGTTTTGCAGATTCAATGTTTCTTATCTATAAACAGGCTTATTGTATTTTCTTCAAAAGCACAGCATGTGTGAAAAAGAATGAAATATATATTTGCTACAAATTATTGAGAAAATTCAAATTTCCCAATAATCATCTACGTTAGATACTTTTATGTACAGTTGTAAAAAATTAAGTAATAATAGCGGAAATATATTTTATCTATAAACAAATTCATCATGTGCAAATATAGAATACGCATTAGTTGTATAATTTACTCTTGACTCATTAAATGACACAATTGCGTAAAAAATTTATACGTAATATAGACTGTTCAAATTCGTAAACTATTCGAAAAAAGTCTCTGACTTGAAATTGTTTCAAAAGAACGTTGTTATGTATTTGTAAAGAAGATGATGCAGCCGTAAGATTTTTCACGAATATAATGTCAAAAGATATATAAGATTATATTTAATTTTTACACTGGAAGATTTTCTTGTACTAGAAAAGAAGTTTTTACATTTCAGAATTCTGAAAATTTGAAAAATGTGAATTTACACAAATTATATTTGGAACAAATACAATTATAGTCATATAATGGCACATAGAATCGCAGGATGTAAGGTTATCGAAACCAAGAGTAAGAGGGCAGAATTTAATAGGGAATACGGAAGTAAAAATGCGTGTTAAAAATCAGTCAATATTTTGCAGTAAAGAAGTAATCTCAGCGCCGCTCCTCATGCCATGCTGCTCCCATTTCTGCATGTTCAATAAAAGATTCTATTTAACAAACTTACAGCCACAGTGGAACCATTCTTGCCCACTCCTCCGGTGAAAATCACCGAAAATATGGAATACAAATTTGCCAGTGCACACACCACTGTCATAACTCCTAATAAATACTTAAACAAAAAACCATCTAAGAATGGTATCTGCAAAAAATACCTTCATTAAATGACGTTGTATGTAATGATATTGTCTTATTAATTTTAGTATGTGTCACGGACACTAAAGTAAGATTTTTCAAGGCAAAAATCTTTCGGATAATTTTTAAGCAGCGCAAAGTGTAATTGTATACGTAAATTGTAATGTTTTGATTTATATATATATATAAATCTACGAGATAAAAATGATAAAAAATTGAGTTTTAAAGCATAATGAGATATTTAATCTCCGTCACTGAGGATTTTTCGTATCTAAAGAAGATTAACACACACACACACACACACACACACAATACGGGCTTAGTAAAATAATTTTCTAGTAGATAAAAATGATTTTAAAAGAACTATGTTATTGATATAAAAGATTTACTACTTTTTTATATAAATTTTATAACGACGTAAATGTACGTGCGCCAAAATTACTTACCATAATATATGAAATTCACAGTAACACATAAGCACAAGAGTTCTAAAATTTTGCTTATACTATACTGAATTGCATCTTCCAACGCAGATTAAAATATCTATTTTATTTTTGACAAAAATATTGCTATAAAAGCCATTTGCGTAAAAATTTAATCGCCCTGTGTAGTGTAAGCAACTATAATAGCGTGTGTGTAGTTAAGTATCTTGCATTAGCAACAATTTAGAATAATCCTGTGATTATTTGAAAAAAAAAAGCAAAGCGAAGTATATTTCATGTTTGTTAAATTACAGCCGTGCAGAAAGTTAAACAATGATATAAAATATGTTCTATCAACTGCTACACAAGATATTTGCCATATATGATACAGAAAGTATAATTAAAAATAATACAACCTCTATCATCCAGATTTGTGGACCAAAGATTGCAGAAATCAGATGAATAGCTATGATTGTGAACTGTGCTTCCGTTACATCCACTTTACCAAATCTCAAAGAACCTATTAAAAAGATGTTTCAATAAAATTAAATAAAATTCTGCTCACTGCATTGCTTTTATTGTCGCACGAAATTGAAAGTACCTGAGACATAGGTCTGCCAATGAGCGCAGTAGAAAAGCGTCATTGCGCAGAAACACTGGAAAAACATCCACGTTGGGTAGTATCCTAATTGTACAGCTATACATGCCGACAACGCTACGAACACTGAAAAAAATAAATAAATATCATAGTTAAATAAATATATATTTCTACTAAACAAGATAAATGATAGTGCAATATTTACCTGTGGATATCGAATCACATCCATGATCAAACAACTCGCCCAGTGGTGTAGACGTGCCAGTCCTCCTGGCCTGTTTACCATCAATAGCGTCTAAACTTTGATATATAAACAGACCAAGCGCACATAAAAAACATGCCCATCTAGGTGGCTGAAAAAAAAGTAATACTACATTACAACCGATTTTATTGCAACTGGAACATCTTTAATTCATTATATAAGATTATATACGTCTCCTAGCTTTTTGTATAAAAAAATGTATAAAAAACATTCATTCAATTAGCCTGAAGTAAAAATATATTTGAATACCGTTGCATTCAAATGATGTACAGATTTATGATAATAACAATAGTAAGGTTATATAAGATAAGAGCTAAACGTGTTGCTCTAATTGATGAATCATTATATACGTGTCTGATTTGCATACTTGTTGATAACACAGTCTCTTCAATACAAAAAATGATTCTACAATGATTCTGCAGTAATGTCTTCTTGATTGTTTTCATGCAAAACTTGTCAACAAACTAATCAGACTAATTTCAAAGCCTGGCCAAGTGGAAAGTTTTATTCTGTTCCGGTTAGAAAAATTAAAATCACACAAAAGCAAGTAGTAATAATACCATTGTTTCAAAAACCAAAAACCGTCTCCTGATTCATAACTTCACATTTACATATAATTAATATCAGCAATGTTAAAAAATTCTCGAATTGGAGAGTTTTTTAGATTTTGCCTCTGGCGATTAATCGAGAGATCTGTCTCTTTCATTTACAAGACAACTTAAAAATTACTTATGAAATACTTGAAACAACAACTATTACAACAGACAGTCTTTTCCAAAGCAAGCATAGCATTTCGCATATAATAACATGATAATTAGGAAGGAAGTCATTATTTCTTTCCGCGATAAGAAAAGTATCAAGATACGGCGGACTTCCCCGACTTCGCGGAACTGATTAACGTCCATTTCTATTACGGCAGATTAACTTTAATTTCGGTTTAACTTACTTTTCACCTTTATCCAATTCTTAAAACTAAACTAGACTAAAAAAAGGTAGAAAGTAAGTTAAACCGAGATTAAAGTTAATCTGCCGTGGTAGAAACAGGCACAGAAAGAGACACAAGAGACACAAGAGAAGAAAGGGAAGGAGGTTCTCGCCTATACCTCAGTCCTCGCGTCCGGGCTGTAATAGATGAGTATCAGAGTGGTGGCGATGTTGACGATGAGGCCGAGGACGGTGATGAGATTGGGGGCGAGCCAGAGCGGCACCTTGCTGACCAGCCAGTCCCACCAGGGCTGCAGGAGGCCGTCGAGCAGGCTCTTGCTCGTGCAGCTGTACTTGTGCTCGCTGAGCCGCTTCAGCTGGCCGGGCGACAGCAGCCTGTCCTTGTAGAACTGCATGCTTCCGCGCGCGTTACCGACGCCGTGTCACCGAACCGTGGACGCGAGCAGCGACGACGACAGCGACGGCAGCAGCGACAGCAGGGAAGCGAGCTGGAGGACCGGGTGAGCGTGGATGGCGTGGATGGCGTGGATGGACCCGCCGGATCCGGCAGCGGTTACTGCGACGGAGACGCGACGACGGCGCGGCGCACTATCACCGTATTCACCGTGTTCACCCAAGACGGGACGGCCAAACATAACAAGCGACCGTCGCGTTCACGCGTACGACATTCTGCGCGATCCCGCGGCTCCGCACACTCACGCAGACCCACAGCCGGAAGCTGACTACGACTGACTGACTGGTTGGCGGTGGAGCGCGCGCGCGTGCGCGACCGCGGCCGCCAACGCGCACCAATCTTCCAACAGCTCTCCCTCGCGACCACTCGCGACTCGCGCTGCAAAACGAGAAAGAGAATCAGAGACTGAGGTCAGCGGAGAGTAAGGTCCAAATTCATAATTGTTTTAAATCTTAAATCATCTTTTTAAATTGTATAGCTGATTTTGGCTGCTTTATAATTTACAGTTCAAAAAATGAAAGATAGCACGCGAAAAATAATCTTTAATATGTAAATTTAAAATGTAAGTAATTAAATATACTTAAGTAAGTGTAATTAAAAGGTATTTTTCGCCTTTCTCGCGCACTTCCTTCCTTTTTTGAACCATAGTATATAAAGCAGCCAAGAGATCAGCTCTACAATTTAAAAAGACGATTAAGATTTAAGAAACGACTGTGTGAATGCGGACCTAAGATCGGAATGAATAAAATGTAAAGAAAGAGTAATAGAAGCGTGAACAAAACTTCTGTGGGAAAATTGAAACACACTGAAAGAAAAATATAGTTACTTTCGGACCCAGCCACAATTTTATAATATTTTCTAACACAAAATGTGATTAATTTGACTATATCATTATAACCATAATTATCATTAGGAATATTATGAAATTGTGGCTGGGTCTACAAATAATTTTATTTTTCTCTCAAACTAGAGAAATGTAAGAAAAGTATTGATCTTTTAAAGTGCTTCTTTTACATTTCAATTTTTGCTTCTTAGAAGTTTCGTTTATGCTTCTATTATTCTTCCTTTACATTTCACTACGCTGTGAGCTTTACTTTTGTGACAGGATAATACGCGTAATTTGCTAAAAATATACGTAAATTTACGTGAGAAGTATTATTAGGGACAAAAGTTCTAGCTCAATTGTACATTGGCACATTCTCTATTTACTTCATTTTAATAATATGTATGATATAACGATCATGACTCACTAGATATGTTATATATACGTTTTGTTAATATAAATGGAAGCGTTAGTTTTGCATTATTTAACATGTAGAGAGACATGTATAAACGAATTACGTAACAAATCTTCAAAAGTTCCCGCCGGAGAGAATTTATCATCTGCAAATAAAAAAACATTAGTTGAACAATAAGAGAATTTTTTCTCTACTCGATTACAATTTTGTGATCGTTGTCATTTGATAGACAATTTTTTACTGAGACTGAGTTACTCTGTAAAAAGTTAATTTGCTGAAATTAGTTTTATTTGCACGTCCAAATCTACTTGCAATTTGATTCCTCACCGCCACTGCGTGTCGCGATGGCGACTTTACTCAGTTTCTCGAGATTCCTTAATTACGCGGTGAGCAATTGTCTGAGAAGAGTGACACCGGTCGCAATTTGCAAGCAATATTATCCTGGTATGTAATCAGAAATTATAATCACGCGACAAATGCGCAGAAATCTAATATCTCCTTCAAATGTAAACATAACCTCCCTT
Organism: Tetramorium parvispinum; assembly: GCA_011638315.1. Taxonomy (NCBI): domain Eukaryota; kingdom Metazoa; phylum Arthropoda; class Insecta; order Hymenoptera; family Formicidae; genus Tetramorium; species Tetramorium parvispinum. Next base: position 13,128 of record VBVR01003334.1, read on the forward strand.
CCATCCACTGCGCAATGTTTTTCAAGAATTATTTAATTTTAAGGATTGATAATATCGACATTTCGTTATATTAAAATTTTACAATAAACCTATTAATGTAACTTCTTAGTAATTGATAGAATTTTATGCACAAATTCTGAGACAAGTACATGAAATCATTCGACAAGACTTACGGTATAAGAAAAATACTGAAAATTACATTTTATTATATTAAAATTTTATGATAAACTATTAAGAAAGTTTTATCAAGTAATTTATACACAAATTTTGATATAAAGTATATGAAATTATCACAAGATAAAAATATTGAGAATTACATTTCATTATATTTCTGAATTTTATGATAATCCTGTTAATATATTTTTATACGAGACACATAAAATTATTTGGCAAGATTTTACATGGTATAAGAAAGTGATATATTGAGAAATAATCTTTCATTTTCAGCATTGAGATTATGGGAGATGCCAATAGCGGAGTATCGAACAGCTAAATCACCATGGATGAAGCCAATCCCGGATTACCAAACAGAGATACACGAGTGGGATGAAGAGAGAGAAAAAATATGCATTGGTTGTTACATATTTTACATAAGTTTGTACAAATATTGCTTATTAATATAGACGAGTCCTAACAAACAGTATCTTGTTCCCAGACGTGACCAATGAAATCAACGATCAGATCGCAACGGATAGGGTGGGCCGTACATTCGCTGTCGTGCAAATATGTGGAAAACAGTTCAAGGTGACACAATACGACATTATAATTATTGAAGGATTCTGGCCACCGAACATAGGCGATCAATTGAAACTGGAAAAAGTATTGCTGGTAGGAAGTAAAGACTTCACCCTCATAGGCAGGCCGATCCTGAACAGAGAATTGGTATCGGTCGACGCGACAGTTATAGAGAAGACTCTGTCCCACACGAAAACTCGCTTTAGGTTCAGGCCGAGGAAACAGTATCGCCGTATAAACTGTAAGATACCGAAGAGAGAGACATGATGTTTTTCTTTTCACTCTTCATTCATATTAATGCGCTTCCATCTTTCAGTTTACAGAATACAGCATACGATGTTGCGGATCAATTCCATAAAAATAAATGGGAACATTGACGAAAAGAAAGAAGTGGAAGGATTAGATAGAGTATATTAACAATATATATATATATATGTATCAATAAAGATATGAAGACCAAAAACCGATACCTAAATATTATATATTATTATCAGATAGTCATGAATATCAGAATAGAAGGTGAAAATTATTTCAAGTCGAACGACAGATTGTATCATGGATACGAGTTGATAAGAAATGCTGTAAATTTTTAGAAGCGTACATTATGGCTGCATTCGCTTTGAGCATTCACGTGCCCCAAGATAGAGGGTGCGTTCCGGGAGACGCTATTAGCGCTATCAGCATTAGTCTATCTTCCATACTCACTGAAAATAGAACAAAAATAGACTAATGCTGATAGCGCTAATAAGCATCTCCCCGAACGCACTAATTGTGATGCTTTCAACAGCTGCAAGCTGTAAGCGCCCAAAGCGAACACAGCCTAAATTTCCTCAATATACTCAGCAAATTACTTTTGACAATTAATCACAGCCGAAAAATGCTAGACTACATATATCATTTTTATAATTTATGCACTTCGTTCTCGCGAAGTCGCTTTTTTATCTGATCGATGATCCGAAATCCCGCGGTCCCGACCTTTGGCATCACGTAGGAGACATGCGCCTGTGAACGCAACGTTCACATATGAACTGGGACACGCGGTGGGGTGATCTTGGTGCGCGGCGCGGATTGGAGCGGCGCAACGGCGACAGCGATCGAGCCGGCAGTGACGGGGAATAACGTCGTGCGGTGCGGTCGATCGTGTTTCGTTTCTTCGGCAGGGAAAAACGATCGGCAGCTTTCACGCTATCACGGCGATTCCCAACTGGATCGCGTATTCCGTTTCGGGACACCGAAGTTTCTCACGGAATCATTTAATTTTTCGAAGACTCACGGTGAAAAAAAAAAGATGTTTTTCATCAACACCGTTGGCACGCACGTTAGACACTGAACGCACTCTCTCTTTCACTCTCAACTCCGGTTCCTGGCGCCGAAGGAGAGCGGGAGTCTCACAGTAAGTTTCACGCCGAGCGCTCGGAAAATTGGAGGACCGAACGTGTCCTTCGGTGATTCAGGTTTATCGAACTGGTTTCGAGGACGTGTGATTTTTCGCGAAGATTTTTAAATACCTTTCGCCGCATCGATCTGCTCCACTTAGATTTGCGATTCCTTTTTTCGAAGTAGGTTTTGAAATATGTTTGAATTTGTTTGAATTGAAGAAAACTATTTCAAATTATATTCATACGTCTTCCTTAACTCGCGCTTGATTACCTTCTTTCCTGCAAGCATTATATTAGAATTAAAGTCAAATTATAATCAATTATAATTGTTTTTTAAATTAGCTATTTTTTTCTGCATCATTTTATCTTTCTTATATTTTATATTATCAAAATAACTGTGTGTTTATTTCTTATAAGCAGCTCCTTTTAAGAATTACTTCAAAATAAAAATGGAAGTCATATCTCTTCACCTTTAAATGTCTATACTTATTGTAATGACATATGTTTATTTTGCTAGTATACCAACTTCTGGATTAACTGTCGCGTACATACACGTGTGCGGATAAACGAAGTGCGCTTGTCAGAACGCAGGCGTCGCGGTTTCCGCGCGAAAAAGAGAGAGACAAAAGAAGAAACGGCTATCAATTCAATAACGACACATCTGCAATTCGCGCTTGGACCGACGTCCACTAGCATGCTGTGCATTATCAATGCCGTCCGCAATTGCGGAGCGGAAGATCGTAAGGGACTAAGGCCCGGTTGCGCCAACGTTATTTTGGCTTTAAGCGAGACTTAAATATGTGTCCATCTTCATTTTTCTTTCTAAATAAATAAAGACACACATCTCACTTAAAGCCGAAAGAACGTCGATGCAATCGAGCCTGAGTATCACACTTTCGAAATGTTAAAGATGTGTAGGGGGTATTTGCGGATCGCAACGTGCCTTCGCTATTTCAGCAATCTGTTTTCGAGTGAATGACTATGCATGAAACTTTATCTCGTGATATGGTCCATTGAGATAAATTGCTAGCATACGATGAATACGTGTCGAGTCTAACGCTAAGTATGTGCCGTAGCAATGTAGACGCTACCACGCAAGCCAGTTTTTATAATTATTTGTGTGGGAGATTGTTCAATTTTAATGTGAAGATTATGCATTTATATATGCTAATGGTTATGTCGTTTCAGCTTCTGTGTCTTTCTCGTTTTTATACGGCGGAAATTTACCATTAAGTTAAAAATGCAAGCAGCAACAGCCAAAGTATAGCAGTCATAATCATTGATCAGAAAAGACTATCTGATTTACTGCAGGAAGTGTGGCATTTAGTTTGAATAACGAAATTTTTATCAATCCTTTAGCGATTAAATTTGATTATCACAATAGCTATTATAACTGTGAAATTATAACTGAGGATTAATGTTTTGCTAGATTTAATATACATTAAACTAAATCGTTTTCATTATCATGTTCCAACTCTCCAATAAGAAATTTAGCAGCAGTGTTAAATTTTCAAATTGATTTTAACGAATTATAGCGCTATTTAAAGTCATATTTTTTCTCGTTATTCGATTAATTTATTACTTAAGTTAACTCACTGGCAATAAATTTCATCCCGTGTAATGCCTTGTCCCATGTTATTCTGTGCTATCCCATCACATCCAGATCCTGCTGAATCCTCATAAGTGTTCAAGCTTCGATGTTCGCCGCAGGAATTTAAACGAGCAATTTTGAAAAATGGCAGGAAAGAAGAAGGATAAAAAGGCAAAGAAAAAGGCGAAGAAGCTCGTGGATGAGTATCAGTTACGCAGGGATCTGAGAGAGCAGGCAAAAATGACGAAGTCCCCGGATCTGGTGCAGGAGGCTGCAATGCCCACCCAGGTCGAATCACAATACTCCGAGGATATTAGGATCGGCGGTATAGAAGGGTGAATTTCTTTTTTTTCTCAATCGTATCCAATTAATTCAATTAATTGTATCTTCTTCCTGTAACTAAGCAAAATTCTGTTAAATGAACGTCTTTCCAAGACATTAAAATTTATCGTATATAAACAAAATAATAATAAACATTTATTGCGTTATATCACAAGTTCTAACAAGTACGATGGTACAAAGGATTAGTCATCGAAAACATGAGATATTGAATTCTATGAAACGTGTAATGTCATACTTCGTTTTCCATTTAAAAATTAACCCGGAAAACCTTGATGATAACAATCTTGTAAATTTTATATCTTTCGTTTCCGCCTGCAATTTTATCAGTCGAAATCCAAATAATGGCATGATCGATAACTGTTAATCTCAAGATTATTGCTAATCGATAATTCGGGCATATATACATCTCGCATATTTACATCGCTTATTTCGCGATGCTCTTCATAGTGCTTCGTAGAGCGCGCTTGCTCTCTCCTTTATTATAATATTTATCTTATCGTGCGCTTACGCACATTTACGTGCATTTAAAGCAGCTATTTTTGCCTTTATCTAGGAAGATCGAAAGAGAAACGCAAATATGTCAGTGCTGTAACTCGCAGAGTTGTTATTGCGCGGATAATTGTAAAAATCTTGAGGTTGTTTTTTTTTTTTTAGATAGAGAATGAGGTGCAGTAAATGTTCCGCAATTCATTACAGGTTGTAAATTGTAAAGAAAAGCAAAGTTATATATTAATCAAAATTAAGAAGTATGGAAAACATTCCATATCTCGCGCGATAATTTTTCTGAATCGGAAATGGTTTTAATAACGTAAATGAGTGATATCTGATGTTATTCTTTTTCTCTCTCTTTTCACAGATATAGACATTTTAATTTATCGTTTTATTATTATATAATAT
>VBVR01003335.1:0-18025 GCA_011638315.1 Tetramorium parvispinum
ATTTTAAACAGAAACAAAATTTCTTTATGTGAGCAAATTATTGTCTGTTTAAGATTATCAAAATCTTTAAAAAAAATTTTTGCTTATATATAAGAACAATATTGTTGATTTGAAATTAATGTTTTTTCCGTGTAGAATAATAACCCGACTATTTGATCACGCCTCCTAAGATTTTCTGATTCGTCTGTTTTTGAACAGAATTTTTTTTCAATGTGTTTCAACGAAAAATCTTCTTCCCGAGTGTCGCGAGCAATGCCTTCTCGTGTCCCGCTTACATCATCCACGTGTCGGAGTATCCGTTGAATTTTTTGCCTCGTCCGGAATTGAGCCGAATGACACGTAAAGACACGCGATTTGTAGCGTCAGTATTTTTTGCGATACAAATCTATGAATATGCATTTATTATACAGAAATAATACATATGCATGTATTTATGTTTGAGAGAACCCGATCCCAAGTCGTCGATAAGCGTTAAATAAAATTCAAATGCATGCGCGCATTTTTGTTGTGGCAAATATTTACGCGTGTCTCGTTTCCGAGGCGAGTCTCTCGCGACGAGAAGGAATCGTGTCGCCGTATATTACCTCACGAGAACGGGAAACCCGTTCGACTTTTCGAGCTCGAGACACAAAGGACACGGGGAGAAGAAGCTCTACACGGGCGAAACTTCGTGAAATTTGCCGTCAAAGGGGTAACACCCTCTGGGAAGGTCGTAATATGCCGAAGAAATTGTTTTCCTGTGATGTCTCGACCGAATTTAGTCGCCACGAAGGGACTTCGTCAATTACGTACTCAGATTACTGCGTTTAATCGACAAAATTATATCTCACAGGCGAAGATGGCAATGGCACCATTATATTTCGTTAAAATAAAAATTCTTTGTTTAATATAAAAAATAATAATTGAAAAATAATTTCTTATAATATTAATTATATAATTAATATTTAATATTAAATTAATTAACTATTAATATATACGATTTTTTAATTTTTTTATCTAACATCTCGTTGAAGAAACGTTCCACTGTCTGTTTCAGTGGAGCTGGAAGCGATCTCTTGGACGACCTGGGAGACGATGCCAAATCAGTTCGCACAAACGACGACAGTAAGAAGTAAGTGAATGTAATGTAAAATATTTGAAAAGAAATATTCAGTACCTGGAAAAGATCAGGACTCCCGTCCGAGAGCGCTTTCGTGATACAATCGGTCCGAACTTTTAACGCAATCGTCGATTACGTAGTATTATGTCAGATATTGCCAAGGTGAGTGCCACCTTGACCTAACTCGATTCTTTGCTCCGGCTTCATCTGCGACGTCACTAAATCCGATGTATTACCCGCAACTGTGCGATGCGAGTCGCTCCGTAAAAAAACAGAATCGTTCAGTCGTAAGGATTTTATCGTTCTATTGTGCATTAACATTTGATTTACAAACAAAAGAATTTACATACATATTGTAGATATATAAAGAAATATTAAAAAATCTTCTAAAGCAACTTGAAAGAAGCCTTAAATAATTTCTTCAGGTATCCTTCAACTCTAGAAATTTACACTTTTATGAAATTTTTTTACTTGTATCACGTATTATATCATGTGTAATAAATAATACATATTTTTCGTATTACGTACATTCGGCAACAACACATGTAAATCGGTAACCAGCGAGAACTCCAAGATACTTGTATATAACATACGTTCTACAGACCCACTGAAGCCGGATAAAAAAGTCCAACGGATATTACGATAACTATTACGATATGTCCACTTGAATCGGGACATAATTATGCGATATAATAGCCCGGCATAGAGTCGATCGAGACCAGTTTTCTCCGCTGCAACGATTTCCGGCGTGCAATTTATCCCCCTCCGGGCGTGATATGAATGCGAATTCTTGAGAGACAAATCAGCGTGCGCTCTGAAAAGAGCGTCGTTCTACGAGTCGAATTGCCCGTGGTATTTGACAATTGGCACACGGTCGGTTGCCGATCTCGTCGTCGTCCGAACGCACGCGTCCGCTCGAGCTCCACTAAGCTTTCTGGAGAAGTGTCAGCGTGGGGAGGAGAGACGTAACTTTAAAGTCACGCGTGACCCAGAGGTCCACGTGGATGAAACCTTCGCAGAAAAAGCCGCTGTGATCAGCAGGGTACCTTACTACCGCTACGCAACATCGTTCGTAACTCTGCACATTCCGATCTTTGTTTCTTGTTTCGTTTCTTGTTTACATGAAACGGACGATGGCAATGAGATTCCGCACGATTAACGAGCATTCACGTGGACATTTAATCCCTTATTTAAGAAAGAGGAAATGTGAAATACGAGAGAAAATAATAATTTGAGATACAGGATATAAGCTGCTGATCCGTGACTTCTTTTAGAAAAATATAAGCGTCGAAAATTTTTGTAATATTCTGTATAATGTGTATATTACCGGAAAATACGCACGTGAAATGTTTCACTTGAACCTTCTATTTTATGCAATTATGAAAGTTGTTGCGTTGGACGATGATTAGACGATTATTTTAAGTGTTATTCTTAATTCAAACTACCGTCGTTAGTAAGATTATAAATAGTACTATAAAGTATAGACATTTGCAATATCAACATGTTTTCTTTTCATACAGCTGTGATCTAGACTACCTAGAGTATAAATATTGCAATTTTATGAAGGTTCCGTACTTTTATTTTACGACTTGTTTCTACGTGTCAGATATGCATACATATATGTATATGTATAATAAATTTTACGTTCTTATCTTCGTCTCTATTAAAATGTCTAGTAAACAGGACCGACTTTTTTATACTTTCAGGCAGAACCATAGTGAAATTGAGAAGCGCAGAAGGGACAAGATGAACACGTACATCACCGAGCTGTCGGCGATGATACCGATGTGTCATGCGATGTCGCGGAAGCTGGATAAGCTGACCGTGCTGCGAATGGCGGTTCAGCACCTCAAGACTATCCTTGGCGCGGTTACCTCATACACGGAAGGTCACTACAAGCCCGCGTTTCTCAGCGATCAGGAACTTAAGACGCTCATACTTCAAGTGAGTCCAACTTGAACGGCAGTTGCATAATATCCACAAACAATTGCTGGAGATCTTAAATATAATTTCTCACGATTACCGAGAGAAATTATCGATAGGCACGAGTAGGCATTAAATACCTTTCCTCTCATTTTGTGTCATGAATAACTGCGAAAGGTCGACAAATACTTTTAATTCTATTTTATTAGTCTATAAAAAGAATTTTTTTTTTATTTCTCTTTCATAACAAACCAATAGATTATGATTTGCTCGCTTCGTCATTCGCGTCTCGGTTAGTTTAGTAAGGTTTTAAAAGTGACTTGTCCGAATAAACGCGTGAAGCGTGTTAAATTAGATCGTGGGATCAAATAACTCACCGAAACTACAGTTCCTGGTATCATTAACTTGAAATTCATTTATGACACATTTTTGCCGCGGCTCGTAAGAGGTCGAGCTGGTATCTTTTGTAATCCTTTTGCACGAGATCGAGCGGAGCGAGACCGGCGGGTAACTCCCTTTCTCCCGCGTGTTACAGATTTTTATCCGGCTTGGTCTCGTGCCGCAGCATGGCGAAAGGAAAGGCCCGAAGCATGTAGATTTATAGTATCGCGCTAATAGTACCCTAGGCCGAGGCGCTCTCAAATCACCTACGCCTTTAATTCCGAACCAATTAGCGTGATGGAGGTTCCAGGTAGTAGAGAATGTGCGTTCTCTTGTCGTAAACGAACAAATGCATTCCGAATCTTTGACTTCTTGACGGATGTATTGGATCACTGCTTAGATCACTCCTTGCGTTCGGAAAGTCTTTTCTGATAATAACATATATTTCTAATATCTCTCTTGTTATTGTAGCAAACATTATGTATTAATACCATAGAAGATGTTTTTTGTTATCATGGCAAGACCTGAGGAATTAAAATTCACTGCGTGCTCGAAAAGCACCCTGTAATTTTTTACTGAAAATAAATTCTGGTTAAAAACGAATCAGAAAATCTTGTATGAATGATCAAATATTCAGGTTATTATAATAAAACTCGATACTTTATAACTTATAATAACCAGAATATTTGATCACGCCTACAAGATTTTTCTGACTCATCCGTTTTTAACCAGAATCTTATTCAATGTATAGCAAACATTATGTATTATTACCGTAGAAGATATTTTTTGTTATCATGGCAAGACCTGAGAATTAAAATTCACTGCGTGCTCGAAAAGCGGCCTGTAATTATTCTCGACGATGGCAGTGTATCTGTTGTGAAGTCTACACTTTGCCACGTCCGTGCAAAGGAAAAACGGCAAAAAGGAACACTCTAGCGGCCGATAACGCCTATCCACCCTAGATTCCGCTTAAGCGCGCGCGGTGCCCGGCGCTGGTGCCGGACCCAGACATTTCTCATTGTCATGTGTACACTCGCGTTTATCTTTTATCGAGAGGGGCTTTTTTTTCCTCGTCGCTCGTTCTCGCGCGTTCGCCGTAGGAAAATATCCGAGAGTGAATGACCACGCCCGAGCATACCGAGTCCGATCGGCTCTAAACGCGCATAATCGCGGCGTAAAGAGCTCCCCCATTGCAAATCGGTGCGTTTACTGCTGTCGAGATCCGGCTGACTACGTTGCAAGGAATAATGTTAATGTCTCCCGCTAGTTATGCGGGACAAAAATCGGTATAAACGTCGCGGCGCGAAACTCGCCGTAACGTGTATTTATCGCGCTCGCTTCGACACCGAAGGTATCTCCGCGTCGCGGAGAGAGTTTCGCTCGGGGAATTGATATTTCTATCTTGATGCGTCCGAACTTTACGATCCGGGAAAGCGTAGGTGCCCGAGTAGCACTGGAAGAACTGGAGCACGGCGGCTGCTGAGCGCGGAATCGCATTGACATGATTAATTAATGTACGTTACACGCGAGATCGACGATACATCGAACTTTGCGAATGATTATGTAACGTGGATGCTAGCGTCTAACTGGTACAACGATAAACGATACGTTCGTTGCTGATATCGAAGCGATTGCACTGCAACCCGGCGAAATCGCGAACACAATGTCGTAGGTAATAGACGTTCTTTGAGTAAATATATACGAAATAACAGGAAGTTGATCCTACTTGCTCCGTCACAAACTCTCATTCGACGCGATATTAATACGTTAACTATATAATAGATAACTTTGTTTCCATTTTAATATGTTACTTAATTATATTAATTTTTCTTTGAAACTTTCTTCGAAAACGCAGTCTCAAAAAAATGTATTGAACTTTGAAAAATAATATAGTGCCCCAAAAAGTCATAATCCCGAAATTTGAAAAATATGACAATGTCCCGAAAAAAATTATATAATTTTTAAGAACATTGTCTTGTTTCTTACATTTTCAATTTTCGAAATTATTATTTTTCAGGATTTTGTATGTCTATTAAAAAATTTTTATTTCTCTCTAAAAAAATTACCGAATAGCTAATGTTCATCTATAGATGATCTACGGATCGCCAATTATGAAATAACTCGTTTATTTATTCAATAAACATAAACATATTAAGCCAATTCCAAAAATAGCTTTCAGAAAATAAGTATAATTCTTTAATTTGCGATGCAAAATGTTAATTGCGTCCTCATCAGCATCAATTTTCATTAACATCAATAAGTACAGTTGCTGCGTGACTTAATTCATCTTAATCAGATCGTTTTAAATTCTTGATAATGATAATGATGATATGATAACGAGACAGTTGCGAAACTTACGGAAAACGCACAGTAAACTTCGTTTGTTAAAAATTGAAATTCGACGTGATGCGATCTGCACGATTGTGATTAACGGTTTGTTCTCCACAGCGTAATGGAAAGCAGCTTGTCTTGTTCCAGGCCGCGGAGGGCTTCGTCTTCGTGGTGGGCTGCGATCGCGGAAGAATCCTCTACGTATCCGAGTCCGTCTCGCAGACTCTCAATTATTCTCAGGTACCGAGTTAGTAATTATACGGAGCTCCTCCAAATTTCCATCACGCTTTGAAACTTAGCAGCGTGGCACACGAGAAATATCGCGTGAAAGCGAATTTGCAGCGAGCGCATAAGAATCCCCCTTCAATGGTTAATTAATCGTAACGTCCGTGCCACCATTAGCCTCTGTCTGAGTAATGTCTGCTGCGTATTTATCTCATTGATTATAAATTATGTTTTGAAATGGGTATTCAGTATATGTTTGACTGACAGCGATCACTAGTGCCACCGTGTCGTAACATAACTAATTTGTGAACTTATCAGTCGTTTTCGTTTTTCCTTCACGATGTAATTGGGTTTCTAAATTTAGTAAATAAATAGCGCAATTTATTCAGTGGCTATACACTGAGAGAAAAATATAGTTACTTTTGGACACCAACTCAAAACCATAACTTTATAATATTTCTAACACGAAATATGATTAACTATATGTATCATTCATTATGTTAATCATAATTATCGTTAGAAATATTATAAAATTGTGGTTGAGTCCAAAAGTAGCTAAATTTTTCTCTCAGTGTAGGGACTAAGCAAGTTTAAATTGCTGGTATTTGTCTCAAAGAAGATCACCCTTTAAAAGTCGGGATAAATATTACAAATTTAAAAACAGATTAGAGAATTTTAATTTTATTCATTCAGTTTAATTTTAATTTTACTCATTAAAGAATTTTAATTTTATTAAACAAGACACTTGCTTGGTTTCTGTATTATATTATACAGAAACCAAGCAAATGTCTGTATAATCAGCTGTATAATGCAGCTGATTTATATTACTTAGAACTTTTTTTACTAAATGACGAACTTTGAGAATTTTATATCATTGCAGAGTGACTTGTTGGGTCAAAGCTGGTTCGACATCCTGCATCCCAAGGATGTTGCGAAAGTAAAGGAGCAGCTCTCGTCCTCCGATCTCAGTCCGAGGGAGCGACTGATCGACGCGAAAAGTGAGTACCAGTCGTCGTTGTTACGCGTTGCCGCAGCATCTCTAGATTTCGGTACGGCGAGCCAGCCAGCCGGTCGCGCGGGCATTAATTTCTCCAGCCGCGAAGACTTTCCGCCTTTGAAGCCATTAATTATAGCGCCTTTCGACGTTGCCTCACACTCGACGCGTCGATCATTGCGAACGCAAATTAGTTGCGGCGCGCATCTCTCTTCCACCACCTTCACCTGATAAATGTCAGTCGCTTGGCAGCATTTGCTCGCGTAAGCTTTGTCGATAAATATCTTTGAATTAGCGTGCCTGCCAGATAAGAGCGTTGCGAAAGCTCCACGCCGAATGAGGAAAGGAGACGAAGAGTTGCCGAACGGGTTTAATACCACAATTCCTCGGATTGCATCGCGATCTGCATGTAAAGCATACCGTTCGTCAAAGTACTTGAGACATTAGTAATTGCAACATTAATACCGTGTGATAAATGTTTGTTACGATAGCAATATGAAAGAGATATGAAAGAGAAATATCAGACATGTATGATAGAAATAAGGAAAAAAGAGCGAGATAGAAGGCCAGCGATGAGTGGAACTATTGATCGACGGATGAACCGTTGCCTGTCATCGTGATTGTTTTAGCTATGTTACCGGTGAAAACCGACGTACCCCAGGGGGTATCACGACTTTGCCCCGGTGCGCGGAGATCCTTCTTCTGTCGGATGAAGCGTAAAGTCGACGGGATCCGTTGCGGTGAGATGCAGGTGAAGGAGGAAGCTGACACCGGCGCTGGCTGCAGGCGAAAGAAGCAACAAAACGTAGGTGAGTGCGGCTAATTACCTGAAAATTATAATTCAATCAGCAATCGCGGAAAAATCGGGAACTCGAATTGCGGTCATGAAAAGAGCATGTGTAAGGAAATTTAACAGTATTTATCGAAGCACCACGAAAATGAAATTTCTTAACAATTTTTTAACAAGAGAAAGATCTTCTATCGCTAATTAATAAATATTTTATTTATCATTTAAAAATGTTTACACACCCAGATAGGAAACTTTTGTAATAAATGCACAATTATTGCTTCTTTCCATCTACAACATTTCGCACGATGTGTCATAAGGTGATTCTGCAAAACGCATATTTTTTGTTAAAAAAGAAGTTTTGAATTATAAATTCTAAATAATGAGAAAATGATGACGGAGATAGTTACTTAAAAAATGAAAAATTAAAAAATTACTTACTATTACTTGAATAATAATTGTACAATTTTTTTCTGTAATGGTTTTTACAATAATTACAAAATCAATTTCTGAAATGTATACAGTAATAATTATGCTAAGATGATTCGCTCTAATGCTACTATTTCAGGCATCAATTTTTTAATGATTGCTATATGTTATAATAATTAAATTTAGAATTAATGATTTTAAAAATTAAATTTAGATTTATTACACAATACATCATACATTATATTTTAAAATTAAATAATGCTAAAATTTTTTTGCATGCGTTCCTATCTGGGCAAATGTATCGATTTATCTTTGACTAGGCGTATTTTTCCAAATTAATATAATACTTTATTTGAAAGAAGGAAATAATTTCAAGTGTCTCTTCTTCAATGACGGATTCAATTTTCTTTCAAGAAGCAAAACGCTCACAATGCGAAAAAATATGATCCTGACGATTCAGGATGTTTGAATCGGAGATGCAAACGCGTCTTTTGGATAGCCATACGCACGATCGGAGATACGGCACGAAAATTTGTCGCATGGCTCGTCAAAGGTGAAAAGTGGAAACTGTATAGTATATCGCATCGAAACACCGGTGAAAGGATCGCTGATATCCTCAACAAATATCTCGCCGGCAGTTGTAAAGTCCCAACACTTTTCTCTTGCTCGTCTTCCGCAATTTCGTCTTTTCCATACACGTGTAAAATACCTATATATAATAATATCTATATAGTAAAAACTAATTATAATACAATTGATATCATTTGTAAAACTTGCAAATTCGGTCTCAATCGGCAAATCTGCACAGAGATGCGTTCTTTTAGATTGGAAGTATTGCGTGATTCAGTGCACGGGTTACCTGAAGTCCTGGGCGCCCGCGAAGATCGGCCTCGAGGAGCAGGAGGGTGAGGCTGATGGAGAAGCTTGTAACTTGTCCTGCTTGGTAGCGGTCGGCCGGGTCCAAACGGCGATATCGACGACCGCATTACCGTCGAGGAAGCCCCATTCAAGGCCCATACAGTTTGTCTCGCGACACGCAATGGACGGCAAATTTCTCTTCGTGGACCAAAGGTCGGTATAGTTAAGGTATCGTTAAGGATATTATGGAATCATTAATCAAAGATGGTCAGCTCAAAACAACATTCAAACATTTATGTAGATATAAAAATTATCTTTTTCATCGTTTAGAGCTACTCCAGTATTGGGCTTTCTACCTCAGGAACTGCTGGGTACCAGTATGTACGAATACTATCACCACGATGACATTCCCCACCTGGCAGAATCTCACAAAGCCGCGTTGCAGACTTTCGAACGCGTTATCACGCAGGTGATTAGTCATTCATCGTTATCAATTTGCAATTGTCTCTTCGCGATGATAATGGGATTAAAATTAATTTAAAAATTATTATATCCTCTCGCTGTCAGCTAATGCAGAAAATCTACATTTGTGATAAACGCTTCCGCGTTTTGATCTTCGCTTTCGCAGATCTACAGGTTCAGGAGCAAAGGCGGGAATTTTGTGCGGCTGCAGTCCGAATGGAAGTCCTTCAGAAATCCGTGGACCAAAGACATCGAGTATCTAATCGCCAAGAATTCCGCTTTCTTGTAAGCAACAATTATCGACATTCCACGCGTGGCGCGCGATGTTACCGTATAAAGAACTCTCTGTCTCTTTTTCAGTTGCGACGCGCGTCCAGGTGGAAATAACAGATCGGAGGACTCGAGCGTGCAGGGCAACTATGATTATTTCACGCAGAGTAAGTGCGATTTGAGGCGCGCGTTTATGAACACGGTTTGTTGCAATGGTGGACTGAGAGATCATATTTAATTTTTCATAAACAGGTAACGGCGGATTAGAAAGACTGATCTCGAGCCACGTGGAGGTAAGTAAGATCGGCCGGCAAATAGCAGAAGAGGTATTGGACTTACAAAGACGCGGAGAAGATTCTTCCTCGGGTAGTAGTCCTGGCCCAGCGACAGAAGCCGGTTTATTGAACACCGAGGTAAATATAAATTCGGCCGGAATCAACTAGTTTTTCTAATTATTTGCCTTTGTTTAAAGTCGCAAATCACGACGACGGCGTCGCCGGAGAGGATACCTGACGTTTCCCAGCCGGGCGGCATCGGCAGCGACAACAGCAGCAGCAACCCCACGTCGACGTTCAACCACGTAGCGAACAACGTGCAGCTCAACAGCATCGCGAATGACCAAGGTCATAGCTATTACTGTCTCTAAGGAGTCGTTTCTTGGTGTGTAATGCGCTCGCCAAAATTATTCAGAGAGGAAGGGAAGTAGCGAGTCGAAGCTCTCACGAGGGAAAAAAGTTTTGCTAGTGCGCGTGTGTGAGAACAATTTGACCGATTTAATAAGATTTCCCTTCGAGAGAGAGAATTACATGAGGCGAATTGATACCACGCCAGAGCATTGATTCTGTTTGCCGATTACAACCCGACCGCGCGTGTCGATATTAACGATATCACGCACAACGTAACATCCACCTCCTTTCAGGAGCGTCACCAGACGACGACATGATGGACATGATTGGCGGCACCGCGATTAACGAATCGCCAAATCCGATCCCGTCCGACGGCAACGACGAGGCAGCGATGGCTGTCATCATGAGCCTGCTAGAGGCGGATGCGGGTCTGGGCGGTCCCGTGGACTTTTCCGGATTGCCGTGGCCGTTGCCATAATGCACACGCACTTTAGTCTGCGATTTTTTTACGAAGATGTCTCCTGGTCAAACGAAACGCACTCGGAACGATCGAACGAGACCTGGTGCTGAAATGGTGCTTTTAAGGTATAGGACTTTATTAAGTTAAGCGAACTCTAGCTTCTAAACGGAACTTCTAAATCGTAATCAATTAAATGTCGTTCTTTAAGATCGATATCCGTGAATTTGTAGACCTATATATATGTATATACATGTTTATGCTGTACCTCTTCCTCCATCTCTTGTCGTTGATTTCTGAAAAACAAAAGATATGGTCATGCGGCGAAATAATTTGCGTTTAGCAGCGAGAGACGAGTGAACATTGACGAACGCCCTGAAAGATTACAGTGATGTGACAATAGTGCGGACAATGACGTGCGAATTACCACGTTTTAGTGACCAATTGACGTTATACGTGTAAATACGTAGACGCGCGTGCATGCACGCGTGATACGCCGTTAAGTGTACCTAATTAAATCGTAGGAATATCTGTACGCGAGGACTTTCAGTAAAATAAATCTTTTAACTCGATGAACATACGAGATTAACGGAATTTACTCGTTGTGTGTGCAAATACGGACTCTTGAACGCACTATCTAGAAACGATACATCGATAATTGAATTATACTTTGATGCTGCAATCCAGCAGTCTTATATATTTCATTTCGCCATAACGTACGACATTCGCGAGAAAATATTGCAGTAATATTTCTGGAGACACGAATGGAATGTGGTAAGGTAAGAACTACTGTAAATAACATGACATTCTGTTGTAATTTATTATCCAATATTAAAAAAAGAGATAACAAAATATTCACAAGACATCTTAATGTCTTAACTGCATTCGGTATAAATAAATGATGGTGAATCTCTTGTGTATGAATTCGGGGTAATTGCTGAGTAACTTTTTTCCTATATACAACACAACAGTCTCAGAATATACCGATTTTGGAATAGAAGAATTCTGTCAGCGGTTTGTTAAAATTATTAAAAAACATTTTGGCAAGAAGTCACAAATTAAATTTCTTATTAAATGTCGCATTCTCCATGAAAATATAACTCGAGTGAAATAAAACTTATAAAGGATAACTGCAAATGCGTATTTCGAGGGCTACATTTACGATATTAGGAGAATACGATTTGATACATCGAATTAGATTACGAATAGTGCGAATTTTGAAATATAATATTTTCCGTATGTTTCTATACTGTCAGCATATGGGCCCCAATGAAAATTTCTGTTTCATATTCGATGTGTGAGAAACTATATGATTATTTACATAATGTATATTAATTTAAAAAAATTATCAAGTAATATATCGTGTACTCGATACGCGATGATTTATCAATGTTCAGATAAATCATCCAGATATTAACGGTGTTAATATTTCCTAAGTACAAATCGTTGTTAGATGTTTAATAGAGAGAATTACTCATAACTGCAAAAATCGGAATCTATACATAATTGTTTATAAATACTCGTATTTGTTATAATTGCTGATTAAGAAAAATAATCAAGAAATAAGATTGGAATAAATTACCAAGTGTGTATAACTCGTAATTTCCAGCTAATATACGATAATGATGCACAACTTTAAATCCTTAAATGTTCAAACCCAATGTTTCACAAAGTACACGACAATTACAACGTGTGCGTTACAATAATTTGTATCTGCGAATAAAATGTTTTTATGTTTCGTATTATATGCTATTGCTAATCCTGTCATTTTGTTTTATCGTTTGCCAATTGTATTAAACATTAACTTATCGTACAAATTATTGCAAAAATATTTATTATTATACATTTCTATTTAATATATTTTTTTCGTTACGTTAGATAAAACCTAAGAATCAGTTTTATGTTACAAAAAGTCAATGAAACAATTTATACACGATTTTCTGTTATTTTTATTCAAACTTTTTCAATTTTTACTTTAACGGGATATTCCGAATCTGAGAATATTGTAGATGTTTTCTTCTTTTTGGATTTTTTCGATACACGATCAAGATCCGAATTGTCCAAATTGCTATCCATTGCTGATGTATTATACTGTGCATGTTGAGACTCTTCAGGGTCACATTTGATCGTTTGGAAAATATCGTTCGTTATATTTTCACTCTTAATTTTAACCTGAGAATCTAAATATCTTGATGTATTTGCATGTTTCTTCGGACTCTTTTTCCTTTCTTTATCCGAAGTATCACTGACATTATTTATGTTATCTTCATTTTTAATTTTGATAGATTTTAACTGTGAGTCTTTTACCGTATGTTTCTTAGGACTCGTTTTCCTTTTTTTATCCGAAGTGTCACTGTCATTACTTGTGTCTTCAGTTTTAATTTTGATAGATTTTAACTGTGAGTCTCTTATTGTGTGTTTCTTAGGACTCGTTTTCCTTTCTTTATCCGAAGTGTCACTGTCATTACTTATGTCTTCATTTTTAATTTTGATAGACTTTAACTGTGAGTCTCTTATTGTGTGTTTCTTAGAACTCTTTTTCCTTTCTTTTTCAAGAGAATCGTATTCAATGGAAACTTCTCTTTTCACAAATTTAGGCATTTCTAAAGTTTCATTTAAATTTTCCTCGATTTGAGTCTCGCTATATGATGTTTGGCTTTCATTGATAATTCTGTCTATAGATGGATCTCGCTTTTCAATCTTTATTCTAACGTGATCTGATTCCGAATCTGACATTTTCATAGATACCTTTTTATTTTTCTTATGTTTTTTGGATATACTATTTTCTACATTGCTTGAAGAAAGATCGGCATTTGACATAATATGCTTTTTATGTGTATGCTTTTCTTCCTCAGATTTAATACCTATGGGAATAGTGTTTTCTGTATTATTAATTACTTTTTTTTCATTCTCTGGATCGGAATCAAATTCTCTAGATTTTTTCGCATGTTTCTTTTTCTTTTTCGTGCCTGTTTCAATAATATAGTCTAATGGAATGGAATTTTCTCTCTTCACACCTTTACGTAACTCTGTATGTTCGTCCAAAATTGTATCATCACTAAGAAGTGATTTGGTTTTCTTGCTCTTCTTATGTTTTTTAGGGATATTATCGACTTCCAAAACATTCGAAGAATCGTCGTTATCTTGTACACTTTCGTATGGTCGTTTCTTTTCGGATTTGATAATTTTCGAAGTATTCCCTAAGTCACAATTTGACTCTGATTCATTTTCAACTTTACAGTCAAACTCTGAACTATTTTCACGAGACTTTTTATGTTTCTTTCGATGCTTTTTCTTCTCTTTCTCAGAAACACTATCGTCTTCTGATATTCCATTAACCGAAGCATCAATCTTTATAGTGGTATTCACACTTTCAATTGCACTGTCTACATTATCAATGTTAATCATACTTTCTGATAATTTACAACCTTGCGAGTAATCGGACCTTAAAGTAGCACAGATGAAAGGGAGTCTGCTCCTGTTGTCTATATGACTGATGCAACATTTCACTTCTTGATCAATTTCCACCAAGTCGCCCAGCCATTCTTCAACATCGTCTGGTTTCGGAATAGATACAGTATATATTTTGTGTACTAGTACTACAATATGGTCCAAGCCCTTCTTTTTCACTATCCCTGCAACGTAATAAAAATAATTAGAAATCAGTTTATGGAGCATGTAAGTTAGCAAAAATAAAGTTCACCTTTTAGAACAGATCCGACTGTTGGACGAAAGAGATAAAAATCTGCTTCAATGTCAACATGAATGAAAGGAGAGTCATAGAGCACTTCTCCCAGGTTGCTGAGCAATTTGGGATTCCTAACGGCTAGCACAAATCCTTTCAACCTAAAATAAAGGATTATTTTAGTAAATTTTATTGCAAGTTTCTTAATAATATATATTAATTAAAATGATTTAACATATTATGCACTTTATCATGTAATTTTTTCTTACATAGCATTTAAATGCAGGTAACAAATCGTAATAAAACAGCAACGATAGCAACAATAAAATAAATAAAATACCAAGTGTGAAGTATACACATAATTGAGAGACAATGATTTTTATACAGTGTGTAAAAAATATAACATACTCTCTGTCATAGGAATTAAGCGACGATTTTAAGATCTGATTCAGACCCTTCTGCACATTGTTCAAATGATACGGATGTAACGCGAGATGCTTGATGGTTCTCGTGAAATGCACGCGCGATTCCTCATCCTCCAAGAGCCCGGTGAGCTCCAGATTGTTCCACGTCACCTCGCGACTCTGAAGCTTCATTTCACCGCAAAGACAGTCAACGTTTTATTAAATGTTCTTTAAAAATTCTTTCTTTTTTCTTTCTATAAGAAAACGCGGCTAAACATTTCTACGTAGGTTAAAGCGTGCCAATGTTTTTGAGGTTAGGTTCGGAGCACTGTACAGCTCGACTCCCGCGCTATCGGCGGACAAAGTTCCTAAGCTCCTCGGTTTTTCTGTAAACTAAAATCTTCACAACAAACCGTAGCAGACTTGCGAATCACAGATGTAATTGCGAATGTAAGTTTGTTATTTGAAATGAAGTCTTTCATTTTATTACATGTTATATTATATTGTTATATCGTATAAGTAGGGACTGCATGTGGATTTAATACTGTCGAGTCGCCGTCGCCAGAAATATGAATTCGAAGAAGACCATAACCTTCGGCAAGATAAGCGCCAGTCTAGCTAAGCCGGCGCCGGAGGCGGCCGAAGCCTCCAGCTCCGGATTCGGCACCTTCGGCAGAAAACCCGAGGAGACCAATGTGAAGAAGATGGACGAGATCAGGCCGGAGGACGAGGAGGAAACCCACAGTATGCAGAAGCTGATGGGCATCACGGGCTTCGGTAAGAAAGCCAAGTCTTTCGACGTGCAGGAGATGATGGAGAACATCACCAGGACCATCAACAGCAATAAAGCGGCGACAGCCGAGAAGGAAAGATCCGACGGAGTCGCAGAGTCCAAAGAGGACAAGATGAGCGATAACGAGGACGACGAGGACGATGATAACGATGATGATGACGATGATGATGACGATTTCATTGGCCCACCAATACCGTCGTCGCAACCCGCTACTTCGACAGCGACCAAAGAGTCAAATACAGAAAAGAAGCGAGATCAGAAGAGCAAGAGCGACGATGATGATGATGATGATGATGACGACGACAATGACAAAGAATCGTCGGACACAGAGGAGGAGGAGGAGGAAGTAACACTGAGGAACAAGATCCCTTGTTCGCATGAAGTCTCAATGACCCACGGCACCAAGGCGGTGATCGCCATCGCTGCGGACCCGTCCGGTGCCCGACTGGCGTCCGGGTCCATCGACTACGATGTCTGCTTCTGGGACTTCGCCGGCATGGACACGTCCATGAAGAGTTTCAGGACCCTGCAGCCTTGCGAGAATCATCCCATCAAGTGCCTGCAGTACTCGACAACCGGGGACGTGATACTGGTGATCTCGGGGACGGCGCAGGCGAAGGTCCTGGATCGCGACGGCTTTGAGAAATGCGAGACCGTCAAGGGCGATCAGTACATCACGGACATGGCACGCACCAAGGGCCACACCGCCAGCCTGAACAGCGGCTGCTGGCATCCGTTCATCAAGGAGGAGTATATGACCTGCTCGCAGGACAGCACCTGCCGAATATGGAATCTGTACAGGCCGCGCGGGCACAAGAGCCTGATCAAGTGTCGTGCACAAAACGGCGTGAAGACCATACCCACCACGTGCGCCTACAGCCGGGAAGGCGCGGCGGTCGCGTGCGGCTGCGTGGACGGCTCGATCCAGATGTGGGACCACAGGAAGAACTTCGTGAACCCGTCGCTCGTGCTGCGAGGCGCGCACGCACAGGCCAGCGAGGTGTCCAGCCTGAGCTTCTCGTATCTCGGACAGATGCTGGCGAGCAGGGCATGCGACGACACCCTGAAACTGTGGGACCTGCGGGCGTTCAAGACACCGATCTTCGAGGCTAAAGGTCTGTTCTCGCGTTACGATACCACGGATTGCATGTTCAGTCCGGACGACTCAATGATCATCACAGGAGAATCTCTGAACAAGGGGGTGACGACCGGCAGAGTGCTGTTCTACGACAGCAAGACGTTCGACCTGGTCAGAGAGATCCCCGTGACGAATTCGCACGTGATAAAAACCCTGTGGCATCCGAAGTTGAACCAGGTGTTCGTCGGCTGTGGCAACGGCATCGTCAAGGTGTACTACGACCCCAAGAAGAGCATGAGGGGCGCGAAGCTGTGCGTCGTCAAAACGCACATGAAGCAGAAGCACATCGAGATAATGTCGACTCAGCAGATTATAACGCCTCACGCGCTTCCCCTGTTCCGCCAGGATAGGCCCAAGTCAGTCCGCAAGCAGATGGAGAAGGACAGGCTCGATCCGGTGAAGTCGCGGCGTCCAGATCTGCCCATCACTTCCGGCCAGGGTGGCAGAGTGGCATCCTCAGGAGGAACGCTCAGCTCGTACGTCATACGGAATCTCGGGCTGAGCAAACGGATAGAGGACGATCAGGATCCTAGGGAAGCTATTCTAAAGTACGCGAAGATAGCCGAGGAAGAACCGTACTGGATCGCACCCGCGTACAAGAAGACACAGCCGAAAACGATTTTTCAAAGCGACGATCCAGATAGCGGGCCGAGCAGTAATAAGAAACAAAAAACTTAGACTTGTATTCACTTTGTATATACGTACTGTGTAATGTACAGTACATATAGCGAATTAATCGAAGGAGAACAATTTTATCACATGTAAATGATGTTTTGCGGAGAATATTGTACATAATGCTATATATATAATTTCTTTTGTGAAATTCTTCGTATGAATCATATAATTGCACTAGAACTGTATTTAAATGTTGATTTAACGAATTAATATTTAAAGATAAAACACGAGATTTATAATATATGTAATTCGATATTTTTAGTATTAAGTTAATTAATAACCGACACTACATTTCCTTTGGAGTAATTGCAAAATAATTTTCATTTTCTTACATTATTTCCAGTATATTATTTTTTTATCTATCTATAACTCTAAGAATATACATGTTACACTGTTACAATTACAAGAACAATATCATAAAAAGATAAAATATATGATAGATTATACATAGCTATATTAAAAGATAGATTATAAAGATAGATAAATAT